>JAECWQ010000197.1:0-46827 GCA_018150835.1 Drosophila repletoides | reverse complement strand
TGGATTAGATATCCGAATGTGAAGTTAAAATGCCAACATCTCCCAATAACTCGATAAGTTGAAGCGATTCTGCAAACAAATTGGTTTGGCAAGATTATCGGTAGGCGATCGTTGGTGACCCAGCACCAGGTTTTCATAATTTTTCTAACTTTCTGACCCCGATTGTTCCTAATCCTGTGGTCGGATTTGAGATCCGAAGACGAAGATAAAATGCCAACATCTCCTACTAACTCGATAAGTTGAGCGATTCTCCAAAAAAATTGGCTTGGCAAGATTATCGGTAGGCGATCGTTGGTGACCCAGCACCAGGTTTTTATAATTTTTCTAACATTCTGACCCCGATTGTTCCGTATCCTGTGGTCGGATTTGAGATCCGAATACGAAGTTAAAATGCCAACATCTCCAACTGACTCGATAAGTTGAGCGATTCTCCAAATAAATTGGCTTGGTAGTATTATCGGGTGCCATTGGTTACCCAGAACCAGGTTTGTATAATTTTTCTAACATTCGGAACCCGATTGCTCTGAATCCTGTTGTCGGATTTGAGATCCGACTACGTAGTTAAAATACCCAACTGACTCGATAAGTTGCGCGATTCTCCAAAAAAATTTGATTGGGAAGATTATCGGGTGCCGATCGTTGGTGACCCAGCACCAGGTTTTCATAATTTTTCTAACTTTCTGACCCCGATTGTTCCTAATCCTGTGGTCGGATTTGAGATCCGAAGACGAAGATAAAATGCCAACATCTCCTACTAACTCGATAAGTTGAGCGATTCTCCAAAAAAATTGGCTTGGCAAGATTATCGGTAGGCGATCGTTGGTGACCCAGCACCACGTTTTTATAATTTTTCTAACATTCTGACCCCGATTGCTCCGAGTCCTGTAGATGGATTAGATATCCGAATGTGAAGTTAAAATGCCAACATCTCCCAATAACTCGATAAGTTGAAGCGATTCTGCAAAAAAATTGGTTTGGCAAGATTATCGGTAGGCGATCGTTGGTGACCCAGCACCAGGTTTTTATAATTTTTCTAACATTCTGACCCCGATTGTTCCGTATCCTGTGGTCGGATTTGAGATCCGAATACGAAGTTAAAATGCCAACATCTCCAACTGACTCGATAAGTTGAGCGATTCTCCAAATAAATTGGCTTGGTAGTATTATCGGGTGCCATTGGTTACCCAGAACCAGGTTTTTATAATTTTTCTAACATTCGGAACCCGATTGCTCTGAATCCTGTAGTCGGATTTGAGATCCGACTACGTAGTTAAAATACCCAACTGACTCGATAAGTTGCGCGATTCTCCAAAAAAATTTGATTGGGAAGATTATCGAGTGCCGATCGTTGGTGACCCAGCACCAGGTTTTCATAATTTTTCTAACTTTCTGACCCCGATTGTTCCTAATCCTGTGGTCGGATTTGAGATCCGAAGACGAAGATAAAATGCCAACATCTCCTACTAACTCGATAAGTTGAGCGATTCTCCAAAAAAATTGGCTTGGCAAGATTATCGGTAGGCGATCGTTGGTGACCCAGCACCAGGTTTTTATAATTTTTCTAACATTCTGACCCCGATTGTTCCGTATCCTGTGGTCGGATTTGAGATCCGAATACGAAGTTAAAATGCCAACATCTCCAACTGACTCGATAAGTTGAGCGATTCTCCAAATAAATTGGCTTGGTAGTATTATCGGGTGCCATTGGTTACCCAGAACCAGGTTTTTATAATTTTTCTAACATTCGGAACCCGATTGCTCTAAATCCTGTAGTCGGATTTGAGATCCGACTACGTAGTTAAAATACCCAACTGACTCGATAAGTTGCGCGATTCTCCAAAAAAATTTGATTGGGAAGATTATCGGGTGCCGATCGTTGGTGACCCAGCACCAGGTTTTCATAATTTTTCTAACTTTCTGACCCCGATTGTTCCTAATCCTGTGGTCGGATTTGAGATCCGAAGACGAAGATAAAATGCCAACATCTCCTACTAACTCGATAAGTTGAGCGATTCTGCAAAAAAATTGGCTTGGCAAGATTATCGGTAGGCGATCGTTGGTGACCCAGCACCACGTTTTTATAATTTTTCTAACATTCTGACCCCGATTGCTCCGAGTCCTGTAGATGGATTAGATATCCGAATGTGAAGTTAAAATGCCAACATCTCCCAATAACTCGATAAGTTGAAGCGATTCTGCAAACAAATTGGTTTGGCAAGATTATCGAGTGCCGATCGTTGGTGACTCTGCACCAGTTTTTCATAAGTTTTCTAACATTCTGAAACCTATTGTTCCGAATCCTGTGGTCGAATTTGAGATCCGAATACGAAGTTAAAATGCCAACATCTCCAACTGACTCGATAAGTTGCGCGATTCTCCAAAAAAATTGGCTTGGCAAGATTATCGGGTGCCGATCGTTGGTGACTCTGAACCAGGTTTTCATAATTATTCTAACATTCTGACCCCGATTGCTCCGAGTCCTGTAGGTGGATTTGATATCCGAATGTGAAGTTAAAATGCCAACATCTCCTACTAACTCGATAAGTTGAAGCGATTCGGCAAAAAAATTGGTTTGGCAAGATTATCGGTAGGCGATCGTTGGTGACGTAGCACCAGGTTTTCATAATTTTTCTAACTTTCTGACCGCGATTGCTCCGAATCCTGTGGTCGGATTTGAGATCCGAATACGAAGTTAAAATGCCAACATCTCATTCTAACTCGGTAAGTTGAGGGATTCTCCAAAAAATTGGCTTGGCAAGATTATCGGGTGCCGATCGTTGGTGACTCTGCACCAGTTTTTCATAAGTTTTCTAACATTCTGAAACCGATTGTTCCGAATCCTGTAGTCGGATTTGAGATCCGAATACGAAGTTAAAATGCCAACATCTCCAACTGACTCGATAAGTTGAGCGATTCTCCAAAAAAATTGGCTTGGCAAGATTATCGGTAGGCGATCGTTGGTGACTCTGAACCAGGTTTTCATAATTATTCTAACATTCTGACCCCGATTGCTCCGAGTCCTGTAGGTGGATTTGATATCCGAATGTGAAGTTAAAATGCCAACATCTCCTACTAACTCGATAAGTTGAAGCGATTCGGCAAAAAAATTGGTTTGGCAAGATTATCGGTAGGCGATCGTTGGTGACGTAGCACCAGGTTTTCATAATTTTTCTAACTTTCTGACCCCGATTGTTCCTAACCCTGTGGTCGGATTTGAGATCCGAAGATAAAATGCCAACATCTCCAACTGACTCGATAAGTTGAGCGATTCTCCAAAAAAATTGGCTTGGCAAGATTATCGGTAGGCGATCGTTGGTGACCCAGCACCAGGTTTTTATAATTTTTCTAACATTCTGACCCCGATTGTTCCGTATCCTCTGGTCGGATTTGAGATCCGAAGACGAAGATAAAATGCCAACATCTCCTACTAACTCGATAAGTGGAGCGATTCTCCAAAAAAATTGGCTTGGCAAGATTATCGGGTGCCGATCGTTGGTGACCCAGCACCAGATTTTCATAATTTTTCTAACATTCTGACCCCTATTGCTCCGAGTCCTGTAGTTGGATTTGATATCCGAATGTGAAGTTAAAATGCCAACATCTCCTACTAACTTGATAAGTTGAAGCGATTCTGCAAAAAAATTGGTTTGGCAAGATTATCGGTAGGCGATCGTTGGTGACCCAGCACCAGGTTTTTATAATTTTTCTAACATTCTGACCCCGATTGCTCCGAGTCCTGTAGATGGATTAGATATCCGAATGTGAAGTTAAAATGCCAACATCTCCCAATAACTCGATAAGTTGAAGCGATTCTGCAATAAAATTGGTTTGGCAAGATTATCGGTAGGCGATCGTTGGTGACCCAGCACCAGGTTTTTATAATTTTTCTAACATTCGGAACCCGATTGCTCTGAATCCTGTAGTCGGATTTGAGATCCGACTACGTAGTTAAAATACCCAACTGACTCGATAAGTTGCGCGATTCTCCAAAAAAATTTGATTGGGAAGATTATCGAGTGCCGATCGTTGGTGACCCAGCACCAGGTTTTCATAATTTTTCTAACTTTCTGACCCCGATTGTTCCTAATCCTGTGGTCGGATTTGAGATCCGAAGACGAAGATAAAATGCCAACATCTCCTACTAACTCGATAAGTTGAGCGATTCTCCAAAAAAATTGGCTGGGCAAGATTATCGGTAGGCGATCGTTGGTGACCCAGCACCAGGTTTTTATAATTTTTCTAACATTCTGACCCCGATTGTTCCGTATCCTGTGGTCGGATTTGAGATCCGAATACGAAGTTAAAATGCCAACATCTCCAACTGACTCGATAAGTTGAGCGATTCTCCAAATAAATTGGCTTGGTAGTATTATCGGGTGCCATTGGTTACCCAGAACCAGGTTTTTATAATTTTTCTAACATTCGGAACCCGATTGCTCTAAATCCTGTAGTCGGATTTGAGATCCGACTACGTAGTTAAAATACCCAACTGACTCGATAAGTTGCGCGATTCTCCAAAAAAATTGATTGGGAAGATTATCGGGTGCCGATCGTTGGTGACCCAGCACCAGGTTTTCATAATTTTTCTAACTTTCTGACCCCGATTGTTCCTAATCCTGTGGTCGGATTTGAGATCCGAAGACGAAGATAAAATGCCAACATCTCCTACTAACTCGATAAGTTGAGCGATTCTGCAAAAAAAATTGGCTTGGCAAGATTATCGGTAGGCGATCGTTGGTGACCCAGCACCACGTTTTTATAATTTTTCTAACATTCTGACCCCGATTGCTCCGAGTCCTGTAGATGGATTAGATATCCGAATGTGAAGTTAAAATGCCAACATCTCCCAATAACTCGATAAGTTGAAGCGATTCTGCAAACAAATTGGTTTGGCAAGATTATCGAGTGCCGAACGTTGGTGACTCTGCACCAGTTTTTCATAAGTTTTCTAACATTCTGAAACCTATTGTTCCGAATCCTGTGGTCGAATTTGAGATCCGAATACGAAGTTAAAATGCCAACATCTCCAACTGACTCGATAAGTTGAGCGATTCTCCAAAAAAATTGGCTTGGCAAGATTATCGGGTGCCGATCGTTGGTGACTCTGAACCAGGTTTTCATAATTATTCTAACATTCTGACCCCGATTGCTCCGAGTCCTGTAGGTGGATTTGATATCCGAATGTGAAGTTAAAATGCCAACATCTCATTCTAACTCGGTAAGTTGAGGGATTCTCCAAAAAAATTGGCTTGGCAAGATTATCGGGTGCCGATCGTTGGTGACTCTGCACCAGTTTTTCATAAGTTTTCTAACATTCTGGAACCTATTGTTCCGAATCCTGTGGTCGAATTTGAGATCCGAATACGAAGTTAAAATGCCAACATCTCCAACTGACTCGATAAGTTGAGCGATTCTCCAAAAAAATTGGCTTGGCAAGATTATCGGTAGGCGATCGTTGGTGACTCTGAACCAGGTTTTCATAATTATTCTAACATTCTGACCCCGATTGCTCCGAGTCCTGTAGGTGGATTTGATATCCGAATGTGAAGTTAAAATGCCAACATCTCCTACTAACTCGATAAGTTGAAGCGATTCGGCAAAAAAATTGGTTTGGCAAGATTATCGGTAGGCGATCGTTGGTGACGTAGCACCAGGTTTTCATAATTTTTCTAACTTTCTGACCCCGATTGTTCCTAACCCTGTGGTCGGATTTGAGATCCGAAGATAAAATGCCAACATCTCCTACTAACTCGATAAGTTGAGCGATTCTCCAAAAAAATTGGCTTGGCAAGATTATCGGGTGCCGGTCGTTGGTGACTCTGCACCAGATTTTCATAATTTTTCTAACATTCTGACCCCGATTGCTCCGAGTCCTGTAGTTGGATTTGATATCCGAATGTGAAGTTAAAATGCCAACATCTCCTACTAACTCGATAAGTTGAAGCGATTCTGCAAAAAATTGGTTTGGCAAGATTATCGGTAGGCGATCGTTGGTGACCCAGCACCAGGTTTTTATAATTTTTCTAACATTCTGACCCCGATTGTTCCGTATCCTCTGGTCGGATTTGAGATCCGAAGACGAAGATAAAATGCCAACATCTCCTACTAACTCGATAAGTGGAGCGATTCTCCAAAAAAATTGGCTTGGCAAGATTATCGGGTGCCGATCGTTGGTGACCCAGCACCAGATTTTCATAATTTTTCTAACATTCTGACCCCTATTGCTCCGAGTCCTGTAGTTGGATTTGATATCCGAATGTGAAGTTAAAATGCCAACATCTCCTACTAACTTGATAAGTTGAAGCGATTCTGCAAAAAAATTGGTTTGGCAAGATTATCGGTAGGCGATCGTTGGTGACCCAGCACCAGGTTTTTATAATTTTTCTAACATTCTGACCCCGATTGCTCCGAGTCCTGTAGATGGATTAGATATCCGAATGTGAAGTTAAAATGCCAACATCTCCCAATAACTCGATAAGTTGAAGCGATTCTGCAATAAAATTGGTTTGGCAAGATTATCGGTAGGCGATCGTTGGTGACCCAGCACCAGGTTTTTATAATTTTTCTAACATTCTGACCCCGATTGTTCCGTATCCTCTGGTCGGATTTGAGATCCGAAGACGAAGATAAAATGCCAACATCTCCTACTAACTCGATAAGTGGAGCGATTCTCCAAAAAAATTGGCTTGGCAAGATTATCGGGTGCCGATCGTTGGTGACCCAGCACCAGATTTTCATAATTTTTCTAACATTCTGACCCCTATTGCTCCGAATCCTGTGGTCGAATTTGAGATCCGAATACGAAGTTAAAATGCCAACATCTCCAACTGACTCGATAAGTTGAGCGATTCTCCAAAAAAATTGGCTTGGCAAGATTATCGGTAGGCGATCGTTGGTGACTCTGAACCAGGTTTTCATAATTATTCTAACATTCTGACCCCGATTGCTCCGAGTCCTGTAGGTGGATTTGATATCCGAATGTGAAGTTAAAATGCCAACATCTCCTACTAACTCGATAAGTTGAAGCGATTCGGCAAAAAAATTGGTTTGGCAAGATTATCGGTAGGCGATCGTTGGTGACGTAGCACCAGGTTTTCATAATTTTTCTAACTTTCTGACCGCGATTGCTCCGAATCCTGTGGTCGGATTTGAGATCCGAATACGAAGTTAAAATGCCAACATCTCATTCTAACTCGGTAAGTTGAGGGATTCTCCAAAAAAATTGGCTTGGCAAGATTATCGGGTGCCGATCGTTGGTGACTCTGCACCAGTTTTTCATAAGTTTTCTAACATTCTGGAACCTATTGTTCCGAATCCTGTGGTCGAATTTGAGATCCGAATACGAAGTTAAAATGCCAACATCTCCAACTGACTCGATAAGTTGAGCGATTCTCCAAAAAAATTGGCTTGGCAAGATTATCGGTAGGCGATCGTTGGTGACTCTGAACCAGGTTTTCATAATTATTCTAACATTCTGACCCCGATTGCTCCGAGTCCTGTAGGTGGATTTGATATCCGAATGTGAAGTTAAAATGCCAACATCTCCTACTAACTCGATAAGTTGAAGCGATTCGGCAAAAAAATTGGTTTGGCAAGATTATCGGTAGGCGATCGTTGGTGACGTAGCACCAGGTTTTCATAATTTTTCTAACTTTCTGACCCCGATTGTTCCTAACCCTGTGGTCGGATTTGAGATCCGAAGATAAAATGCCAACATCTCCTACTAACTCGATAAGTTGAGCGATTCTCCAAAAAAATTGGCTTGGCAAGATTATCGGGTGCCGGTCGTTGGTGACTCTGCACCAGATTTTCATAATTTTTCTAACATTCTGACCCCGATTGCTCCGAGTCCTGTAGTTGGATTTGATATCCGAATGTGAAGTTAAAATGCCAACATCTCCTACTAACTCGATAAGTTGAAGCGATTCTGCAAAAAAATTGGTTTGGCAAGATTATCGGTAGGCGATCGTTGGTGACCCAGCACCAGGTTTTTATAATTTTTCTAACATTCTGACCCCGATTGTTCCGTATCCTCTGGTCGGATTTGAGATCCGAAGACGAAGATAAAATGCCAACATCTCCTACTAACTCGATAAGTGGAGCGATTCTCCAAAAAAATTGGCTTGGCAAGATTATCGGGTGCCGATCGTTGGTGACCCAGCACCAGATTTTCATAATTTTTCTAACATTCTGACCCCTATTGCTCCGAGTCCTGTAGTTGGATTTGATATCCGAATGTGAAGTTAAAATGCCAACATCTCCTACTAACTTGATAAGTTGAAGCGATTCTGCAAAAAAATTGGTTTGGCAAGATTATCGGTAGGCGATCGTTGGTGACCCAGCACCAGGTTTTTATAATTTTTCTAACATTCTGACCCCGATTGCTCCGAGTCCTGTAGATGGATTAGATATCCGAATGTGAAGTTAAAATGCCAACATCTCCCAATAACTCGATAAGTTGAAGCGATTCTGCAATAAAATTGGTTTGGCAAGATTATCGGTAGGCGATCGTTGGTGACCCAGCACCAGGTTTTTATAATTTTTCTAACATTCTGACTCCGATTGTTCCGTATCCTGTGGTCGGATTTGAGATCCGAATACGAAGTTAAAATGCCAACATCTCCAACTGACTCGATAAGTTGAGCGATTCTCCAAATAAATTGGCTTGGTAGTATTATCGGGTGCCATTGGTTACCCAGAACCAGGTTTTTATAATTTTTCTAACATTCGGAACCCGATTGCTCTGAATCCTGTAGTCGGATTTGAGATCCGACTACGTAGTTAAAATACCCAACTGACTCGATAAGTTGCGCGATTCTCCAAAAAAATTTGATTGGGAAGATTATCGGGTGCCGATCGTTGGTTACACAGCACCAGGTTTTCATAATTATTCTAACATTCTGAGCCCGATTGCTCCGAGTCCTGTAGATGGATTAGATATCCGAATGTGAAGTTAAAATGCCAACATCTCCCAATAACTCGATAAGTTGAAGCGATTCTGCAAAAAAATTGGTTTGGCAAGATTATCGGTAGGCGATCGTTGGTGACCCAGCACCAGGTGTTTATAATTTTTCTAACATTCCGACCCCGATTGTTCCGTATCCTCTGGTCGGATTTGAGATCCGAAGACGAAGATAAAATGCCAACATCTCCTACTAACTCGATAAGTGGAGCGATTCTCCAAAAAAATTGGCTTGGCAAGATTATCGGGTGCCGATCGTTGGTGACCCAGCACCAGATTTTCATAATTTTTCTAACATTCTGACCCCTATTGCTCCGAGTCCTGTAGTTGGATTTGATATCCGAATGTGAAGTTAAAATGCCAACATCTCCTACTAACTTGATAAGTTGAAGCGATTCTGCAAAAAAATTGGTTTGGCAAGATTATCGGTAGGCGATCGTTGGTGACCCAGCACCAGGTTTTTATAATTTTTCTAACATTCTGACCCCGATTGCTCCGAGTCCTGTAGATGGATTAGATATCCGAATGTGAAGTTAAAATGCCAACATCTCCCAATAACTCGATAAGTTGAAGCGATTCTGCAATAAAATTGGTTTGGCAAGATTATCGGTAGGCGATCGTTGGTGACCCAGCACCAGGTTTTTATAATTTTTCTAACATTCGGAACCCGATTGCTCTGAATCCTGTAGTCGGATTTGAGATCCGACTACGTAGTTAAAATACCCAACTGACTCGATAAGTTGCGCGATTCTCCAAAAAAATTTGATTGGGAAGATTATCGAGTGCCGATCGTTGGTGACCCAGCACCAGGTTTTCATAATTTTTCTAACTTTCTGACCCCGATTGTTCCTAATCCTGTGGTCGGATTTGAGATCCGAAGACGAAGATAAAATGCCAACATCTCCTACTAACTCGATAAGTTGAGCGATTCTCCAAAAAAATTGGCTTGGCAAGATTATCGGTAGGCGATCGTTGGTGACCCAGCACCAGGTTTTTATAATTTTTCTAACATTCTGACCCCGATTGTTCCGTATCCTGTGGTCGGATTTGAGATCCGAATACGAAGTTAAAATGCCAACATCTCCAACTGACTCGATAAGTTGAGCGATTCTCCAAATAAATTGGCTTGGTAGTATTATCGGGTGCCATTGGTTACCCAGAACCAGGTTTTTATAATTTTTCTAACATTCGGAACCCGATTGCTCTGAATCCTGTAGTTGGATTTGAGATCCGACTACGTAGTTAAAATACCCAACTGACTCGATAAGTTGCGCGATTCTCCAAAAAAATTTGATTGGGAAGATTATCGGGTGCCGATCGTTGGTGACCCAGCACCAGGTTTTCATAATTTTTCTAACTTTCTGACCCCGATTGTTCCTAATCCTGTGGTCGGATTTGAGATCCGAAGACGAAGATAAAATGCCAACATCTCCTACTAACTCGATAAGTTGAGCGATTCTGCAAAAAAAATTGGCTTGGCAAGATTATCGGTAGGCGATCGTTGGTGACCCAGCACCACGTTTTTATAATTTTTCTAACATTCTGACCCCGATTGCTCCGAGTCCTGTAGATGGATTAGATATCCGAATGTGAAGTTAAAATGCCAACATCTCCCAATAACTCGATAAGTTGAAGCGATTCTGCAAACAAATTGGTTTGGCAAGATTATCGAGTGCCGATCGTTGGTGACTCTGCACCAGTTTTTCATAAGTTTTCTAACATTCTGAAACCTATTGTTCCGAATCCTGTGGTCGAATTTGAGATCCGAATACGAAGTTAAAATGCCAACATCTCCAACTGACTCGATAAGTTGAGCGATTCTCCAAAAAAATTGGCTTGGCAAGATTATCGGGTGCCGATCGTTGGTGACTCTGAACCAGGTTTTCATAATTATTCTAACATTCTGACCCCGATTGCTCCGAGTCCTGTAGGTGGATTTGATATCCGAATGTGAAGTTAAAATGCCAACATCTCATTCTAACTCGGTAAGTTGAGGGATTCTCCAAAAAAATTGGCTTGGCAAGATTATCGGGTGCCGATCGTTGGTGACTCTGCACCAGTTTTTCATAAGTTTTCTAACATTCTGGAACCTATTGTTCCGAATCCTGTGGTCGAATTTGAGATCCGAATACGAAGTTAAAATGCCAACATCTCCAACTGACTCGATAAGTTGAGCGATTCTCCAAAAAAATTGGCTTGGCAAGATTATCGGTAGGCGATCGTTGGTGACTCTGAACCAGGTTTTCATAATTATTCTAACATTCTGACCCCGATTGCTCCGAGTCCTGTAGGTGGATTTAATATCCGAATGTGAAGTTAAAATGCCAACATCTCCTACTAACTCGATAAGTTGAAGCGATTCGGCAAAAAAATTGGTTTGGCAAGATTATCGGTAGGCGATCGTTGGTGACGTAGCACCAGGTTTTCATAATTTTTCTAACTTTCTGACCGCGATTGCTCCGAATCCTGTGGTCGGATTTGAGATCCGAATACGAAGTTAAAATGCCAACATCTCATTCTAACTCGGTAAGTTGAGGGATTCTCCAAAAAAATTGGCTTGGCAAGATTATCGGGTGCCGATCGTTGGTGACTCTGCACCAGTTTTTCATAAGTTTTCTAACATTCTGGAACCTATTGTTCCGAATCCTGTGGTCGAATTTGAGATCCGAATACGAAGTTAAAATGCCAACATCTCCAACTGACTCGATAAGTTGAGCGATTCTCCAAAAAAATTGGCTTGGCAAGATTATCGGTAGGCGATCGTTGGTGACTCTGAACCAGGTTTTCATAATTATTCTAACATTCTGACCCCGATTGCTCCGAGTCCTGTAGGTGGATTTGATATCCGAATGTGAAGTTAAAATGCCAACATCTCCTACTAACTCGATAAGTTGAAGCGATTCGGCAAAAAAATTGGTTTGGCAAGATTATCGGTAGGCGATCGTTGGTGACGTAGCACCAGGTTTTCATAATTTTTCTAACTTTCTGACCCCGATTGTTCCTAACCCTGTGGTCGGATTTGAGATCCGAAGATAAAATGCCAACATCTCCTACTAACTCGATAAGTTGAGCGATTCTCCAAAAAAATTGGCTTGGCAAGATTATCGGGTGCCGGTCGTTGGTGACTCTGCACCAGATTTTCATAATTTTTCTAACATTCTGACCCCGATTGCTCCGAGTCCTGTAGTTGGATTTGATATCCGAATGTGAAGTTAAAATGCCAACATCTCCTACTAACTCGATAAGTTGAAGCGATTCTGCAAAAAAATTGGTTTGGCAAGATTATCGGTAGGCGATCGTTGGTGACCCAGCACCAGGTTTTTATAATTTTTCTAACATTCTGACCCCGATTGTTCCGTATCCTCTGGTCGGATTTGAGATCCGAAGACGAAGATAAAATGCCAACATCTCCTACTAACTCGATAAGTGGAGCGATTCTCCAAAAAAATTGGCTTGGCAAGATTATCGGGTGCCGATCGTTGGTGACCCAGCACCAGATTTTCATAATTTTTCTAACATTCTGACCCCTATTGCTCCGAGTCCTGTAGTTGGATTTGATATCCGAATGTGAAGTTAAAATGCCAACATCTCCTACTAACTTGATAAGTTGAAGCGATTCTGCAAAAAAATTGGTTTGGCAAGATTATCGGTAGGCGATCGTTGGTGACCCAGCACCAGGTTTTTATAATTTTTCTAACATTCTGACTCCGATTGTTCCGTATCCTGTGGTCGGATTTGAGATCCGAATACGAAGTTAAAATGCCAACATCTCCAACTGACTCGATAAGTTGAGCGATTCTCCAAATAAATTGGCTTGGTAGTATTATCGGGTGCCATTGGTTACCCAGAACCAGGTTTTTATAATTTTTCTAACATTCGGAACCCGATTGCTCTGAATCCTGTAGTCGGATTTGAGATCCGACTACGTAGTTAAAATACCCAACTGACTCGATAAGTTGCGCGATTCTCCAAAAAAATTTGATTGGGAAGATTATCGGGTGCCGATCGTTGGTTACACAGCACCAGGTTTTCATAATTATTCTAACATTCTGAGCCCGATTGCTCCGAGTCCTGTAGATGGATTAGATATCCGAATGTGAAGTTAAAATGCCAACATCTCCCAATAACTCGATAAGTTGAAGCGATTCTGCAAAAAAATTGGTTTGGCAAGATTATCGGTAGGCGATCGTTGGTGACCCAGCACCAGGTGTTTATAATTTTTCTAACATTCCGACCCCGATTGCTCCGAGTCCTGTACGTGGATTTGATATCCGAATGTGAAGTTAAAATGCCAACATCTCCCAATAACTCGATAAGTTGAAGCGATTCTGCAAAAAAATTGGTTTGGCAAGATTATCGGTAGGCGATCGTTGGTGACCCAGCACCAGGTTTTTATAATTTTTCTAACATTCTGACCCCGATTGTTCCGTATCCTGTGGTCGGATTTGAGATCCGAATACGAAGTTAAAATGCCAACATCTCCAACTGACTCGATAAGTTGAGCGATTCTCCAAATAAATTGGCTTGGTAGTATTATCGGGTGCCATTGGTTACCCAGAACCAGGTTTTTATAATTTTTCTAACATTCGGAACCCGATTGCTCTGAATCCTGTAGTTGGATTTGAGATCCGACTACGTAGTTAAAATACCCAACTGACTCGATAAGTTGCGCGATTCTCCAAAAAAATTTGATTGGGAAGATTATCGGGTGCCGATCGTTGGTGACCCAGCACCAGGTTTTCAAAATTTTTCTAACTTTCTGACCCCGATTGTTCCTAATCCTGTGGTCGGATTTGAGATCCGAAGACGAAGATAAAATGCCAACATCTCCTACTAACTCGATAAGTGGAGCGATTCTCCAAAAAAATTGGCTTGGCAAGATTATCGGGTGCCGATCGTTGGTGACCCAGCACCAGATTTTCATAATTTTTCTAACATTCTGACCCCTATTGCTCCGAGTCCTGTAGTTGGATTTGATATCCGAATGTGAAGTTAAAATGCCAACATCTCCTACTAACTCGATAAGTTGAAGCGATTCTGCAAAAAAATTGGTTTGGCAAGATTATCGGTAGGCGATCGTTGGTGACCCAGCACCAGGTTTTTATAATTTTTCTAACATTCTGACCCCGATTGCTCCGAGTCCTGTAGATGGATTAGATATCCGAATGTGAAGTTAAAATGCCAACATCTCCCAATAACTCGATAAGTTGAAGCGATTCTGCAATAAAATTGGTTTGGCAAGATTATCGGTAGGCGATCGTTGGTGACCCAGCACCAGGTTTTTATAATTTTTCTAACATTCTGACTCCGATTGTTCCGTATCCTGTGGTCGGATTTGAGATCCGAATACGAAGTTAAAATGCCAACATCTCCAACTGACTCGATAAGTTGAGCGATTCTCCAAATAAATTGGCTTGGTAGTATTATCGGGTGCCATTGGTTACCCAGAACCAGGTTTTTATAATTTTTCTAACATTCGGAACCCGATTGCTCTGAATCCTGTAGTCGGATTTGAGATCCGACTACGTAGTTAAAATACCCAACTGACTCGATAAGTTGCGCGATTCTCCAAAAAAATTTTGATTGGGAAGATTATCGGGTGCCGATCGTTGGTTACACAGCACCAGGTTTTCATAATTTTTCTAACATTCTGAGCCCGATTGCTCCGAGTCCTGTAGATGGATTAGATATCCGAATGTGAAGTTAAAATGCCAACATCTCCCAATAACTCGATAAGTTGAAGCGATTCTCCAAAAAAATTGGTTTGGCAAGATTATCGGTAGGCGATCGTTGGTGACCCAGCACCAGGTGTTTATAATTTTTCTAACATTCCGACCCCGATTGCTCCGAGTCCTGTACGTGGATTTGATATCCGAATGTGAAGTTAAAATGCCAACATCTCCCAATAACTCGATAAGTTGAAGCGATTCTGCAAAAAAATTGGTTTGGCAAGATTATCGGTAGGCGATCGTTGGTGACCCAGCACCAGGTTTTTATAATTTTTCTAACATTCTGACCCCGATTGTTCCGTATCCTGTGGTCGGATTTGAGATCCGAATACGAAGTTAAAATGCCAACATCTCCAACTGACTCGATAAGTTGAGCGATTCTCCAAATAAATTGGCTTGGTAAGTATTATCGGGTGCCATTGGTTACCCAGAACCAGGTTTTTATAATTTTTCTAACATTCGGAACCCGATTGCTCTGAATCCTGTAGTTGGATTTGAGATCCGACTACGTAGTTAAAATACCCAACTGACTCGATAAGTTGCGCGATTCTCCAAAAAAATTTGATTGGGAAGATTATCGGGTGCCGATCGTTGGTGACCCAGCACCAGGTTTTCAAAATTTTTCTAACTTTCTGACCCCGATTGTTCCTAATCCTGTGGTCGGATTTGAGATCCGAAGACGAAGATAAAATGCCAACATCTCCTACTAACTCGATAAGTTGAGCGATTCTCCAAAAAAATTGGCTTGGCAAGATTATCGGGTGCCGATCGTTGGTGACTCTGCACCAGGTTTTCATAATTATTCTAACATTCTGACCCCGATTGCTCCGAGTCCTGTAGGTGGATTTGATATCCGAATGTGAAGTTAAAATGCCAACATCTCCTACTAACTCGATAAGTTGAAGCGATTCGGCAAAAAAATTGGTTTGGCAAGATTATCGGTAGGCGATCGTTGGTGACGTAGCACCAGGTTTTCATAATTTTTCTAACTTTCTGACCCCGATTGTTCCTAATCCTGTGGTCGGATTTGAGATCCGAAGACGAAGATAAAATGCCAACATCTCCTACTAACTCGATAAGTTGAGCGATTCTCCAAAAAAATTGGCTTGGCAAGATTATCGGGTTCCGCTCGTTGGTGACTCTGCACCAGATTTTCATAATTTTTCTAACATTCTGACCCCGATTGCTCCGAGTCCTGTAGTTGGATTTGATATCCGAATGTGAAGTGAAAATGCCAACATCTCCTACTAACTCGATAAGTTGAAGCGATTCTGCAAAAAAATTGGTTTGGCAAGATTATCGGTAGGCGATCGTTGGTGACCCAGCACCAGGTTTTTATAATTTTTCTAACATTCTGACCCCGATTGTTCCGTATCCTCTGGTCGGATTTGAGATCCGAAGACGAAGATAAAATGCCAACATCTCCTACTAACTCGATAAGTGGAGCGATTCTCCAAAAAAATTGGCTTGGCAAGATTATCGGGTGCCGATCGTTGGTGACCCAGCACCAGATTTTCATAATTTTTCTAACATTCTGACCCCTATTGCTCCGAGTCCTGTAGTTGGATTTGATATCCGAATGTGAAGTTAAAATGCCAACATCTCCTACTAACTTGATAAGTTGAAGCGATTCTGCAAAAAAATTGGTTTGGCAAGATTATCGGTAGGCGATCGTTGGTGACCCAGCACCAGGTTTTTATAATTTTTCTAACATTCTGACCCCGATTGTTCCGTATCCTGTGGTCGGATTTGAGATCCGAAGACGAAGATAAAATGCCAACATCTCCTACTAACTCGATAAGTTGAGCGATTCTCCAAAAAAATTGGCTTGGCAAGATTATCGGTTGCCGATCGTTGGTGACCCAGCACCAGATTTTCATAATTTTTCTAACATTCTGACCCCGATTGCTCCGAATCCTGTAGTAGGATTTGAGATCCGAAGACGAAGTTAAAATGTCACCATCCCCTACTATTTCGATATGTTGAGCGATTCTCCAAAAAAATTGGCTTGGCAAGATTATCGGTAGGCGATCGTTGGTGACGTAGCACCAGGTTTTCATAATTTTTCTAACATTCTGACCCCGATTGCTCCGAGTCCTGTAGTTGGATTTGATAACCGAATGTGAAGTTAAAATGCCAACATCTCCTACTAACTCGATAAGTTGAAGCGATTCTGCAAAAAAATTGGTTTGGCAAGATTATCGGTAGGCGATCGTTGGTGACCCAGCACCAGGTTTTTATAATTTTTCTAACATTCTGACCCCGATTGCTCCGAGTCCTGTAGATGGATTAGATATCCGAATGTGAAGTTAAAATGCCAACATCTCCCAATAACTCGATAAGTTGAAGCGATTCTGCAAAAAAATTGGTTTGGCAAGATTATCGGTAGGCGATCGTTGGTGACCCAGCACCAGGTTTTTATAATTTTTCTAACATTCTGACTCCGATTGTTCCGTATCCTGTGGTCGGATTTGAGATCCGAATACGAAGTTAAAATGCCAACATCTCCAACTGACTCGATAAGTTGAGCGATTCTCCAAATAAATTGGCTTGGTAGGATTATCGGGTGCCGTTGGTTACCCAGAACCAGGTTTTCATAATTTTTCTAACATTCGGACCCCGATTGCTCCGAATCCTGTAGTCGGATTTGAGATCCGACTACGTAGTTAAAATGAACCCAACTGACTCGATAAGTTGCGCGATTCTCCAAAAAAATTTGATTGGGAAGATTATCGGGTGCCGATCGTTGGTTACCCAGCACCAGGTTTTCATAATTATTCTAACATTCTGAGCCCCGATTGCTCCGAGTCCTGTACGTGGATTTGATATCCGAATGTGAAGTTAAAATGCCAACATCTCCCAATAACTCGATAAGTTGAAGCGATTCTGCAAAAATTTGGTTTGGCAAGATTATCGGTAGGCGATCGTTGGTGACCCAGCACCAGGTTTTTATAATTTTTCTAACATTCTGACCCCGATTGTTCCGTATCCTCTGGTCGGATTTGAGATCCGAATACGAAGTTAAAATGCCAACATCTCCAACTGACTCGATAAGTTGAGCGATTCTCCAAATAAATTGGCTTGGTAGTATTATCGGGTGCCATTGGTTACCCAGAACCAGGTTTTTATAATTTTTCTAACATTCGGAACCCGATTGCTCTGAATCCTGTAGTTGGATTTGAGATCCGACTACGTAGTTAAAATACCCAACTGACTCGATAAGTTGCGCGATTCTCCAAAAAAATTTGATTGGGAAGATTATCGGGTGCCGATCGTTGGTGACCCAGCACCAGGTTTTCAAAATTTTTCTAACTTTCTGACCCCGATTGTTCCTAATCCTGTGGTCGGATTTGAGATCCGAAGACGAAGATAAAATGCCAACATCTCCTACTAACTCGATAAGTTGAGGGATTCTCCAAAAAAATTGGGTTGGCAAGATTATCGGGTGCCGATCGTTGGTGACTCTGCACCAGGTTTTCATAATTATTCTAACATTCTGACCCCGATTGCTCCGAGTCCTGTAGATGGATTAGATATCCGAATGTGAAGTTAAAATGCCAACATCTCCCAATAACTCGATAAGTTGAAGCGATTCTGCAAACAAATTGGTTTGGCAAGATTATCGGTAGGCGATCGTTGGTGACCCAGCACCAGGTTTTTATAATTTTTCTAACATTCTGACCCCGATTGTTCCGTATCCTGTGGTCGGATTTGAGATCCGAATACGAAGTTAAAATGCCAACATCTCCAACTGACTCGATAAGTTGAGCGATTCTCCAAATAAATTGGCTTGGTAGTATTATCGGGTGCCATTGGTTACCCAGAACCAGGTTTTTATAATTTTTCTAACATTCGGAACCCGATTGCTCTGAATCCTGTAGTTGGATTTGAGATCCGACTACGTAGATTAAAATATCCCAACTGACTCGATAAGTTGCGCGATTCTCCAAAAAAATTTGATTGGGAAGATTATCGGGTGCCGATCGTTGGTGACCCAGCACCAGGTTTTCAAAATTTTTCTAACTTTCTGACCCCGATTGTTCCTAATCCTGTGGTCGGATTTGAGATCCGAATACGAAGTTAAAATGCCAACATCTCCAACTGACTCGATAAGTTGAGCGATTCTCCAAAAAAATTGGCTTGGCAAGATTATCGGGTGCCGATCGTTGGTGACTCTGAACCAGGTTTTCATAATTATTCTAACATTCTGACCCCGATTGCTCCGAGTCCTGTAGGTGGATTTGATATCCGAATGTGAAGTTAAAATGCCAACATCTCCTACTAACTCGATAAGTTGAAGCGATTCGGCAAAAAAATTGGTTTGGCAAGATTATCGGTAGGCGATCGTTGGTGACGTAGCACCAGGTTTTCATAATTTTTCTAACTTTCTGACCCCGATTGTTCCTAATCCTGTGGTCGGATTTGAGATCCGAAGACGAAGATAAAATGCCAACATCTCCTACTAACTCGATAAGTTGAGCGATTCTCCAAAAAAATTGGCTTGGCAAGATTATCGGGTTCCGCTCGTTGGTGACTCTGCACCAGATTTTCATAATTTTTCTAACATTCTGACCCCGATTGCTCCGAGTCCTGTAGTTGGATTTGATATCCGAATGTGAAGTGAAAATGCCAACATCTCCTACTAACTCGATAAGTTGAAGCGATTCTGCAAAAAAATTGGTTTGGCAAGATTATCGGTAGGCGATCGTTGGTGACCCAGCACCAGGTTTTTATAATTTTTCTAACATTCTGACCCCGATTGTTCCGTATCCTCTGGTCGGATTTGAGATCCGAAGACGAAGATAAAATGCCAACATCTCCTACTAACTCGATAAGTTGGAGCGATTCTCCAAAAAAATTGGCTTGGCAAGATTATCGGGTGCCGATCGTTGGTGACCCAGCACCAGATTTTCATAATTTTTCTAACATTCTGACCCCTATTGCTCCGAGTCCTGTAGTTGGATTTGATATCCGAATGTGAAGTTAAAATGCCAACATCTCCTACTAACTTGATAAGTTGAAGCGATTCTGCAAAAAAATTGGTTTGGCAAGATTATCGGTAGGCGATCGTTGGTGACCCAGCACCAGGTTTTTATAATTTTTCTAACATTCTGACCCCGATTGTTCCGTATCCTGTGGTCGGATTTGAGATCCGAAGACGAAGATAAAATGCCAACATCTCCTACTAACTCGATAAGTTGAGCGATTCTCCAAAAAAATTGGCTTGGCAAGATTATCGGTTGCCGATCGTTGGTGACCCAGCACCAGATTTTCATAATTTTTCTAACATTCTGACCCCGATTGCTCCGAATCCTGTAGTAGGATTTGAGATCCGAAGACGAAGTTAAAATGTCACCATCCCCTACTATTTCGATATGTTGAGCGATTCTCCAAAAAAATTGGCTTGGCAAGATTATCGGTAGGCGATCGTTGGTGACGTAGCACCAGGTTTTCATAATTTTTCTAACATTCTGACCCCGATTGCTCCGAGTCCTGTAGTTGGATTTGATAAACCGAATGTGAAGTTAAAATGCCAACATCTCCTACTAACTCGATAAGTTGAAGCGATTCTGCAAAAAAATTGGTTTGGCAAGATTATCGGTAGGCGATCGTTGGTGACCCAGCACCAGGTTTTTATAATTTTTCTAACATTCTGACCCCGATTGCTCCGAGTCCTGTAGATGGATTAGATATCCGAATGTGAAGTTAAAATGCCAACATCTCCTACTAACTCGATAAGTTGAAGCGATTCTGCAAAAAAATTGGTTTGGCAAGATTATCGGTAGGCGATCGTTGGTGACCCAGCACCAGGTTTTTATAATTTTTCTAACATTCTGACCCCGATTGTTCCGTATCCTGTGGTCGGATTTGAGATCCGAAGACGAAGATAAAATGCCAACATCTCCTACTAACTCGATAAGTTGAGCGATTCTCCAAAAAAATTGGCTTGGCAAGATTATCGGTAGGCGATCGTTGGTGACGTAGCACCAGGTTTTCATAATTTTTCTAACATTCTGACCCCGATTGCTCCGAGTCCTGTAGTTGGATTTGATAACCGAATGTGAAGTTAAAATGCCAACATCTCCTACTAACTCGATAAGTTGAAGCGATTCTGCAAAAAAATTGGTTTGGCAAGATTATCGGTAGGCGATCGTTGGTGACCCAGCACCAGGTTTTTATAATTTTTCTAACATTCTGACCCCGATTGCTCCGAGTCCTGTAGATGGATTAGATATCCGAATGTGAAGTTAAAATGCCAACATCTCCCAATAACTCGATAAGTTGAAGCGATTCTGCAAAAAAATTGGTTTGGCAAGATTATCGGTAGGCGATCGTTGGTGACCCAGCACCAGGTTTTTATAATTTTTCTAACATTCTGACTCCGATTGTTCCGTATCCTGTGGTCGGATTTGAGATCCGAATACGAAGTTAAAATGCCAACATCTCCAACTGACTCGATAAGTTGAGCGATTCTCCAAATAAATTGGCTTGGTAGTATTATCGGGTGCCATTGGTTACCCAGAACCAGGTTTTTATAATTTTTCTAACATTCGGAACCCGATTGCTCTGAATCCTGTAGTCGGATTTGAGATCCGACTACGTAGTTAAAATACCCAACTGACTCGATAAGTTGCGCGATTCTCCAAAAAAATTTGATTGGGAAGATTATCGGGTGCCGATCGTTGGTTACCCAGCACCAGGTTTTCATAATTATTCTAACATTCTGAGCCCGATTGCTCCGAGTCCTGTACGTGGATTTGATATCCGAATGTGAAGTTAAAATGCCAACATCTCCCAATAACTCGATAAGTTGAAGCGATTCTGCAAAAAATTTGGTTTGGCAAGATTATCGGTAGGCGATCGTTGGTGACCCAGCACCAGGTTTTTATAATTTTTCTAACATTCTAACCCCGATTGTTCCGTATCCTGTGGTCGGATTTGAGATCCGAATACGAAGATAAAATGCCAACATCTCCTACTAACTCGATAAGTTGAGCAATTCTCCAAAAAAATTGGGTTGGCAAGATTATCGGGTGCCGATCGTTGGTGACTCTGCACCAGGTTTTCATAATTATTCTAACATTCTGACCCCGATTGCTCCGAGTCCTGTAGATGGATTAGATATCCGAATGTGAAGTTAAAATGCCAACATCTCCCAATAACTCGATAAGTTGAAGCGATTCTGCAAACAAATTGGTTTGGCAAGATTATCGGTAGGCGATCGTTGGTGACCCAGCACCAGGTTTTTATAATTTTTCTAACATTCTGACCCCGATTGTTCCGTATCCTCTGGTCGGATTTGAGATCCGAATACGAAGTTAAAATGCCAACATCTCCAACTGACTCGATAAGTTGAGCGATTCTCCAAATAAATTGGCTTGGTAGTATTATCGGGTGCCATTGGTTACCCAGAACCAGGTTTTTATAATTTTTCTAACATTCGGAACCCGATTGCTCTGAATCCTGTAGTCGGATTTGAGATCCGACTACGTAGTTAAAATACCCAACTGACTCGATAAGTTGCGCGATTCTCCAAAAAAATTTGATTGGGAAGATTATCGGGTGTCGATCGTTGGTGACCCAGCACCAGGTTTTCATAATTTTTCTAACTTTCTGACCCCGATTGTTCCTAATCCTGTGGTCGGATTTGAGATCCGAAGACGAAGATAAAATGCCAACATCTCCTACTAACTCGATAAGTTGAGGGATTCTCCAAAAAAATTGGCTTGGCAAGATTATCGGGTGCCGATCGTTGGTGACTCTGCACCAGGTTTTCATAATTATTCTAACATTCTGACCCCGATTGCTCCGAGTCCTGTAGATGGATTAGATATCCGAATGTGAAGTTAAAATGCCAACATCTCCCAATAACTCGATAAGTTGAAGCGATTCTGCAAACAAATTGGTTTGGCAAGATTATCGGTAGGCGATCGTTGGTGACCCAGCACCAGGTTTTTATAATTTTTCTAACATTCTGACCCCGATTGTTCCGTATCCTGTGGTCGGATTTGAGATCCGAATACGAAGTTAAAATGCCAACATCTCCAACTGACTCGATAAGTTGAGCGATTCTCCAAATAAATTGGCTTGGTAGTATTATCGGGTGCCATTGGTTACCCAGAACCAGGTTTTTATAATTTTTCTAACATTCGGAACCCGATTGCTCTGAATCCTGTAGTCGGATTTGAGATCCGACTACGTAGTTAAAATACCCAACTGACTCGATAAGTTGCGCGATTCTGCAAAAAAATTTGATTGGGAAGATTATCGGGTGCCGATCGTTGGTGACCCAGCACCAGGTTTTTATAATTTTTCTAACATTCTGACCCCGATTGTTCCGTATCCTGTGGTCGGATTTGAGATCCGAATACGAAGTTAAAATGCCAACATCTCCCAATAACTCGATAAGTTGAAGCGATTCTGCAAAAAAATTGGTTTGGCAAGATTATCGGTAGGCGATCGTTGGTGACCCAGCACCAGGTTTTTATAATTTTTCTAACATTCTGACCCCGATTGTTCCGTATCCTGTGGTCGGATTTGAGATCCGAATACGAAGTTAAAATGCCAACATCTCCAACTGACTCGATAAGTTGAGCGATTCTCCAAATAAATTGGCTTGGTAGTATTATCGGGTGCCATTGGTTACCCAGAACCAGGTTTTTATAATTTTTCTAACATTCGGAACCCGATTGCTCTGAATCCTGTAGTTGGATTTGAGATCCGACTACGTAGTTAAAATACCCAACTGACTCGATAAGTTGCGCGATTCTCCAAAAAAATTTGATTGGGAAGATTATCGGGTGCCGATCGTTGGTGACCCAGCACAAGGTTTTCAAAATTTTTCTAACTTTCTGACCCCGATTGTTCCTAATCCTGTGGTCGGATTTGGGATCCGAAGACGAAGATAAAATGCCAACATCTCCTACTAACTCGATAAGTTGAGGGATTCTCCAAAAAAATTGGGTTGGCAAGATTATCGGGTGCCGATCGTTGGTGACTCTGCACCAGGTTTTCATAATTATTCTAACATTCTGACCCCGATTGCTCCGAGTCCTGTAGATGGATTAGATATCCGAATGTGAAGTTAAAATGCCAACATCTCCCAATAACTCGATAAGTTGAAGCGATTCTGCAAACAAATTGGTTTGGCAAGATTATCGGTAGGCGATCGTTGGTGACCCAGCACCAGGTTTTTAAAATTTTTTTCTAACATTCTGACCCCGATTGTTCCGTATCCTGTGGTCGGATTTGAGATCCGAATACGAAGTTAAAATGCCAACATCTCCAACTGACTCGATAAGTTGAGCGATTCTCCAAATAAATTGGCTTGGTAGTATTATCGGGTGCCATTGGTTACCCAGAACCAGGTTTTTATAATTTTTCTAACATTCGGAACCCGATTGCTCTGAATCCTGTAAACCCGATTCCTCTGAATCCTGTAGTCGGATTTGAGATCCGACTACGTAGTTAAAATACCCAACTAACTCGATAAGTTGCGCGATTCTCCAAAAAAATTTGATTGGGAAGATTATCGGGTGCCGATCGTTGGTGACCCAGCACCAGGTTTTCATAATTTTTCTAACTTTCTGACCCCGATTGTTCCTAATCCTGTGGTCGGATTTGAGATCCGAAGACGAAGATAAAATGCCAACATCTCCTACTAACTCGATAAGTTGAGCGATTCTCCAAAAAAATTGGCTTGGCAAGATTATCGGTAGGCGATCGTTGGTGACCCAGCACCAGATTTTTATAATTTTTCTAACATTCTGACCCCGATTGCTCCGAGTCCTGTAGATGGATTAGTTATCCGAATGTGAAGTTAAAATGCCAACATCTCCCAATAACTCGATAAGTTGAAGCGATTCTGCAAAAAAATTGGTTTGGCTAGATTATCGGTAGGCGATCGTTGGTGACCCAGCACCAGATTTTTATAATTTTTCTAACATTCTGACCCCGATTGCTCCGAGTCCTGTAGATGGATTAGTTATCCGAATGTGAAGTTAAAATGCCAACATCTCCCAATAACTCGATAAGTTGAAGCGATTCTGCAAAAAAATTGGTTTGGCAAGATTATCGGTAGGCGATCGTTGGTGACCCAGCACCAGGTTTTTATAATTTTTCTAACATTCTGACCCCGATTGTTCCGTATCCTCTGGTCGGATTTGAGATCCGAATACGAAGTTAAAATGCCAACATCTCCAACTGACTCGATAAGTTGAGCGATTCTCCAAATAAATTGGCTTGGTAGTATTATCGGGTGCCATTGGTTACCCAGAACCAGGTTTTTATAATTTTTCTAACATTCGGAACCCGATTGCTCTGAATCCTGTAGTTGGATTTGAGATCCGACTACGTAGTTAAAATACCCAACTGACTCGATAAGTTGCGAGATTCTCCAAAAAAATTGGGATTGGGAAGATTATCGGGTGCCGATCGTTGGTGACCCAGCACCAGGTTTTCATAATTTTTCTAACGTTCTGACCCCGATTGCTCCGAGTCCTGTAGTTGGATTTGATATCCGAATGTGAAGTTAAAATGTCAACATCTCCCAATAACTCGATAAGTTGAAGTGATTGTCCAAAAAAATTCGGTTGGCAAGATTATCGGTAGGCGATCTTTGGTGACCCAGCACCAGGTTCTCATAATTTTTTAACATTTTGACCACGATTGCTCCGAATCTTGTAGTTGGATTTGATATACGAATGCGAAGTTAAAATGCCAACATCTCCAACTGACTCGATAAGTTGAGCGATTCTGCAAATAAATTGGCTTGGTAGTATTATCGGGTGCCATTGGTTACCCAGAACCAGGTTTTTATAATTTTTCTAACATTCGAAACCCGATTGCTCTGAATCCTGTAGTCGGATTTGAGATCCGACTACGTAGTTAAAATACCCAACTGACTCGATAAGTTGCGCGATTCTCCAAAAAAATTTGATTGGGAAGATTATCGGGTGCCGATCGTTGGTGACCCAGCACCAGGTTTTCATAATTTTTCTAACATTCTGACCCCGATTGTTCCTAATCCTGTGGTCGGATTTGAGATCCGAAGACGAAGATAAAATGCCAACATCTCCTACTAACTCGATAAGTTGAGCTATTCTCCAAAAAAATTGGCTTGGCAAGATTATCGGGTGCCGATCGTTGGTGACCCTGCACCAGGTTTTCATAATTATTCTAACATTCTGACCCCGATTGCTCCGAGTCCTGTAGATGGATTAGATATCCGAATGTGAAGTTAAAATGCCAACATCTCCCAATAACTCGATAAGTTGAAGCGATTCTGCAAAAAAATTGGTTTGGCAAGATTATCGGTAGGCGATCGTTGGTGACCCAGCACCAGGTTTTTATAATTTTTCTAACATTCTGACCGCGATTGCTCCGAATCCTGTGGTCGGATTTGAGATCCGAAGACGAAGATAAAATGCCAACATCTCCTACTAACTCGATAAGTTGAGCGATTCTCCAAAAAAATTGGCTTGGCAAGATTATCGGTAGGCGATCGTTGGTGACCCAGCACCAGATTTTTATAATTTTTCTAACATTCTGACCCCGATTGCTCCGAGTCCTGTAGATGGATTAGTTATCCGAATGTGAAGTTAAAATGCCAACATCTCCCAATAAATCGATAAGTTGAAGCGATTCTGCAAAAAAATTGGTTTGGCTAGATTATCGGTAGGCGATCGTTGGTGACCCAGCACCAGATTTTTATAATTTTTCTAACATTCTGACCCCGATTGCTCCGAGTCCTGTAGATGGATTAGTTATCCGAATGTGAAGATAAAATGCCAACATCTCCCAATAACTCGATAAGTTGAAGCGATTCTGCAAAAAAATTGGTTTGGCAAGATTATCGGTAGGCGATCGTTGGTGACCCAGCACCAGATTTTCATAATTTTTCTAACTTTCTGACCCCGATTGTTCCTAATCCTGTGGTCGGATTTGAGATCCGAAGACGAAGATAAAATGCCAACATCTCCTACTAACTCGATAAGTTGAGCGATTCTCCAAAAAAATTGGCTTGGCAAGATTATCGGTAGGCGATCGTTGGTGACCCAGCACCAGATTTTTATAATTTTTCTAACATTCTGACCCCGATTGCTCCGAGTCCTGTAGATGGATTAGTTATCCGAATGTAAAGTTAAAATGCCAACATCTCCCAATAACTCGATAAGTTGAAGCGATTCTGCAAAAAAATTGGTTTGGCTAGATTATCGGTAGGCGATCGTTGGTGACCCAGCACCAGATTTTTATAATTTTTCTAACATTCTGACCCCGATTGCTCCGAGTCCTGTAGATGGATTAGTTATCCGAATGTGAAGTTAAAATGCCAACATCTCCCAATAACTCGATAAGTTGAAGCGATTCTGCAAAAAAATTGGTTTGGCAAGATTATCGGTAGGCGATCGTTGGTGACCCAGCACCAGATTTTTATAATTTTTCTAACATTCTGACCCCGATTGTTCCGTATCCTCTGGTCGGATTTGAGATCCGAATACGAAGTTAAAATGCCAACATCTCCAACTGACTCGATAAGTTGAGCGATTCTCCAAATAAATTGGCTTGGTAGTATTATCGGGTGCCATTGGTTACCCAGAACCAGGTTTTTATAATTTTTCTAACATTCGGAACCCGATTGCTCTGAATCCTGTAGTTGGAT
Source organism: Drosophila repletoides (assembly GCA_018150835.1). Classification (NCBI taxonomy): domain Eukaryota; kingdom Metazoa; phylum Arthropoda; class Insecta; order Diptera; family Drosophilidae; genus Drosophila; species Drosophila repletoides. The sequence continues at coordinate 19,475 of JAECWQ010000197.1, read as the reverse complement.
TTGAGATCCGACTACGTAGTTAAAATACCCAACTGACTCGATAAGTTGCGAGATTCTCCAAAAAAATTGGGATTGGGAAGATTATCGGGTGCCGATCGTTGGTGACCCAGCACCAGGTTCTCATAATTTTTTAACATTCTGACCACGATTGCTCCGAATCTTGTAGTTGGATTTGATATACGAATGCGAAGTTAAAATGCCAACATCTCCAACTGACTCGATAAGTTGAGCGATTCTGCAAATAAATTGGCTTGGTAGTATTATCGGGTGCCATGTGGTTACCCAGAACCAGGTTTTTATAATTTTTCTAACATTCGAAACCCGATTGCTCTGAATCCTGTAGTCGGATTTGAGATCCGACTACGTGGTTAAAATACCCAACTGACTCGATAAGTTGAGCGATTCTCCAAAAAAATTGGCTTGGCAAGATTATCGGGTGCCGATCGTTGGTGACCCAGCACCAGATTTTCATAATTTTTCTAACATTCTGACCCCGATTGCTCCGAGTCCTGTAGTTGGATTTGATATCCGAATGTGAAGTTAAAATGCCAACATCTCCTACTAACTCGATAAGTTGAAGCGATTCTCCAAAAAAATTGGTTTGGCAAGATTATCGGTAGGCGATCGTTGGTGACCCAGCACCAGGTTTTTATAATTTTTCTAACATTCTGACCCCGATTGTTCCGTATCCTCTGGTCGGATTTGAGATCCGAAGACGAAGATAAAATGCCAACATCTCCTACTAACTCGATAAGTGGAGCGATTCTCCAAAAAAATTGGCTTGGCAAGATTATCGGGTGCCGATCGTTGGTGACCCAGCACCAGATTTTCATAATTTTTCTAACATTCTGACCCCTATTGCTCCGAGTCCTGTAGTTGGATTTGATATCCGAATGTGAAGTTAAAATGCCAACATCTCCTACTAACTCGATAAGTTGAAGCGATTCTCCAAAAAGATTGGTTTGGCAAGATTATCGGTAGGCGATCGTTGGTGACCCAGCACCAGGTTTTTAAAATTTTTTCTAACATTCTGACCCCGATTGTTCCGTATCCTGTGGTCGGATTTGAGATCCGAAGACGAAGATAAAATGCCAACATCTCCTACTAACTCGATAAGTTGAGCGATTCTCCAAAAAAATTTGGCTTGGCAAGATTATCGGTTGCCGATCGTTGGTGACTCTGCACCAGATTTTCATAATTTTTCTAACATTCTGACCCCGATTGCTCCGAATCCTGTAGTAGGATTTGAGATCCGAAGACGAAGTTAAAATGTCACCATCCCCTACTATTTCGATATGTTGAGCGATTCTCCAAAAAATTGGCTTGGCAAGATTATCGGTAGGCGATCGTTGGTGACGTAGCACCAGGTTTTCATAATTTTTCTAACATTCTGACCCCGATTGCTCCGAGTCCTGTAGTTGGATTTGATATCCGAATGTGAAGTTAAAATGCCAACATCTCCTACTAACTCGGTAAGTTGAAGCGATTCTGCAAAAAATTGGTCTGGCAAGATTATCGGTAGGCGATCGTTGGTGACCCAGCACCAGGTTTTTATAATTTTTCTAACATTCTGACCCCGATTGTTCCGTATCCTGTGGTCGGATTTGAGATCCGAAGACGAAGATAAAATGCCAACATCTCCTACTAACTCGATAAGTTGAGCGATTCTCCAAAAAAATTGGCTTGGCAAGATTATCGGTTGCCGAACGTTCGTGACCCAGCACCAGATTTTCATAATATTTTTAACATTCTGACCCCGATTGCTCCGAATCCTGTAGTAGGATTTGAGATCCGAAGACGAAGTTAAAATGTCACCATCCCCTACTATTTCGATATGTTGAGCGATTCTCCAAAAAAATTGGCTTGGCAAGATTATCGGTAGGCGATCGTTGGTGACGTAGCACCAGGTTTTCATAATTTTTCTAACATTCTGACCCCGATTGCTCCGAGTCCTGTAGTTGGATTTGATATCCGAATGTGAAGTTAAAATGCCAACATCTCCTACTAACTCGATAAGTTGAAGCGATTCTGCAAAAAAATTGGTTTGGCAAGATTATCGGTAGGCGATCGTTGGTGACCCAGCACCAGGTTTTAATAATTTTTCTAACATTCTGACCCCGATTGCTCCGAGTCCTGTAGATGGATTAGATATCCGAATGTGAAGTTAAAATGCCAACATCTCTCAATAACTCGATAAGTTGAGCGATTCTGCAAAAAAATTGGTTTGGCAAGATTATCGGTAGGCGATCGTTGGTGACCCAGCACCAGGTTTTTATAATTTTTCTAACATTCTAACCCCGATTGTTCCGTATCCTGTGGTCGGATTTGAGATCCGAATACGAAGTTAAAATGCCAACATCTCCAACTGACTCGATAAGTTGAGCGATTCTCCAAATAAATTGGCTTGGTAAGATTATCGGGTGCCATTTGGTTACCCAGAACCAGGTTTTTATAATTTTTCTAACATTCGGAACCCGATTGCTCTGAATCCTGTAGTCGGATTTGAGATCCGACTACGTAGTTAAAATACCCAACTGACTCGATAAGTTGCGCGATTCTCCAAAAAAATTTGATTGGGAAGATTATCGGGTGCCGATCGTTGGTTACCCAGCACCAGGTTTTCATAATTTTTCTAACATTCTGACCCCGATTGCTCCGAGTCCTGTAGATGGATTAGATATCCGAATGTGAAGTTAAAATGCCAACATCTCCCAATAACTCGATAAGTTGAAGCGATTCTGCAAAAAAATTGGTTTGGCAAGATTATCGGTAGGCGATCGTTGGTGACCCAGCACCAGGTTTTTATAATTTTTCTAACATTCTGACCCCGATTGCTCCGAGTCCTGTACGTGGATTTGATATCCGAATGTGAAGTTAAAATGCCAACATCTCCCAATAACTCGATAAGTTGAAGCGATTCTGCAAAAAAATTGGTTTGGCAAGATTATCGGTAGGCGATCGTTGGTGACCCAGCACCAGGTTTTTATAATTTTTCTAACATTCTGACCCCGATTGTTCCGTATCCTCTGGTCGGATTTGAGATCCGAATACGAAGTTAAAATGCCAACATCTCCAACTGACTCGATAAGTTGAGCGATTCTCCAAATAAATTGGCTTGGTAGGATTATCGGGTGCCATCTGGTTACCCAGAACCAGGTTTTTATAATTTTTCTAACATTCGGAACCCGATTGCTCTGAATCCTGTAGTTGGATTTGAGATCCGACTACGTAGTTAAAATGACCCAACTGACTCGATAAGTTGAGCGATTCTCCAAAAAAATTGGGATTGGGAAGATTATCGGGTGCCGATCGTTGGTGACCCAGCACCAGGTTTTCATAATTTTTCTAACATTCTGACCCCGATTGCTCCGAGTCCTGTAGTTGGATTTGATATCCGAATGTGAAGTTAAAATGTCAACATCTCCCAATAACTCGATAAGTTGAAGTGATTGTCCAAAAAAATTGGGTTGGCAAGATTATCGGTAGGCGATCTTTGGTGACCCAGCACCAGGTTCTCATAATTTTTTTAACATTTTGACCACGATTGCTCCGAATCTTGTAGTTGGATTTGATATACGAATGCGAAGTTAAAATGCCAACATCTCCAACTGACTCGATAAGTTGAGCGATTCTGCAAATAAATTGGCTTGGTAGTATTATCGGGTGCCATTGGTTACCCAGAACCAGGTTTTTATAATTTTTCTAACATTCGGAACCCGATTGCTCTGAATCCTGTAGTTGGATTTGAGATCCGACTACGTAGTTAAAATACCCAACTGACTCGATAAGTTGCGCGATTCTCCAAAAAAATTGGGATTGGGAAGATTATCGGGTGCCGATCGTTGGTGACCCAGCACCAGGTTTTCATAATTTTTCTAACATTCTGACCCCGATTGCTCCGAGTCCTGTAGTTGGATTTGATATCCGAATGTGAAGTTAAAATGTCAACATCTCCCAATAACTCGATAAGTTGAAGCGATTCTCCAAAAAAATTGGGTTGGCAAGATTATCGGTAGGCGATCGTTGGTGACCCAGCACCAGGTTTTTATAATTTTTCTAACATTCTGAACCCGATTGCTCCGAGTCCTGTAGATGGATTAGTTATCCGAATGTGAAGTTAAAATGCCAACATCTCCCAATAACTCGATAAGTTGAAGCGATTCTCCAAAAAAATTGGCTTGGCAAGATTATCGGTAGGCGATCGTTGGTGACCCAGCACCAGATTTTCATAATTTTTCTAACTTTCTGACCCCGATTGTTCCTAATCCTGAGGTCGGATTTGAGATCCGAAGACGAAGATAAAATGCCAACATCTCCTACTAACTCGATAAGTTGAGCGATTCTCCAAAAAAATTGGCTTGGCAAGATTATCGGTAGGCGATCGTTGGTGACCCAGCACCAGATTTTTATAATTTTTCTAACATTCTGACCCCGATTGCTCCGAATCCTGTAGTAGGATTTGAGATCCGAAGACGAAGTTAAAATGTCACCATTCCCTACTATTTCGATAAGTTGAGAGATTCTCCAAAAAAATTGGCTTGGCAAGATTATCGGTAGGCGATCGTTGGTGACGTAGCACCAGGTTTTCATAATTTTTCTAACATTCTGACCCCGATTGCTCCGGAGTCTTGTAGTTGGATTTGATATCCGAATGTGAAGTTAAAATGCCAACATCTCCTACTAACTCGATAAGTTGAAGCGATTCTGCAAAAAAATTGGCTTGGCAAGATTATCGGTAGGCGATCGTTGGTGACCCAGCACCAGGTTTTTATAATTTTTCTAACATTCTGACCCCGATTGCTCCGAGTCCTGTAGATGGATTAGATATCCGAATGTGAAGTTAAAATGCCAACATCTCCCAATAACTCGATAAGTTGAAGCGATTCTCCAAAAAAATTGGTTTGGCAAGATTATCGGTAGGCGATCGTTGGTGACCCAGCACCAGGTTTTTATAATTTTTCTAACATTCTGACTCCGATTGTTCCGTATCCTGTGGTCGGATTTGAGATCCGAATACGAAGTTAAAATGCCAACATCTCCAACTGACTCGATAAGTTGAGCGATTCTCCAAATAAATTGGCTTGGTAGTATTATCGGGTGCCATTGGTTACCCAGAACCAGGTTTTTATAATTTTTCTAACATTCGGAACCCGATTGCTCTGAATCCTGTAGTTGGATTTGAGATCCGACTACGTAGTTAAAATACCCAACTGACTCGATAAGTTGCGAGATTCTCCAAAAAAATTGGGATTGGGAAGATTATCGAGTGCCGATCGTTGGTGACCCAGCACCAGGTTTTCATAATTTTTCTAACATTCTGACCCCGATTGCTCCGAGTCCTGTAGTTGGATTTGATATTCGAATGCGAAGTTAATATGCCAACATCTCCCAATAACTAGATAAGTTGAAGCGATTCTCCAAAAAAATTGGTTTGGCAAGATTATCGGTAGGCGATCGTTAGTGACCCAGCAATAGATTTTTATAATTTTTCTAACATTCTGACACCGATTGTTCCGAATCGTGTGGTCGGATTTGTGATGCGAATACGAAGTTAAAATTCCAACATCTCCTACTAACTCGATAAGTTGAGCGATTCTCCAAAAAAATTGGCTTGGCAAGATTATCGGTAGGCGATCGTTGGTGACCCAGCACCAGGTTTTTATAATTTTTCTAACATTCTGACCCCGATTGCTCCGAGTCCTGTAGATGGATTAGATATCCGAATGTGAAGTTAAAATGCCAACATCTCCCAATAACTCGATAAGTTGAAGCGATTCTCAAAAAAATTGGCTTGGCAAGATTATCGGTAGGCGATCGTTAGTGACCCAGCAATAGATTTTTATAATTTTTCTAACATTCTGACACCGATTGTTCCGAATCGTGTGGTCGGATTTGTGATGCGAATACGAAGTTAAAATTCCAACATCTCCTACTAACTCGATAAGTTGAGCGATTCTCCAAAAAAATTGGCTTAGTAGGATTATCGGGTGCCGTTGGTTACCCAGAACCAGGTTTTCATAATTTTTCTAACATTCGGACCCCGATTGTTCCGAATCCTGTAGTTGGATTTGAGATCCGAATACGAAGTTAAAATGTCACCCCAACTAACTCGATAAGTTGAGCGATTCTCCAAAAAAATTGGGATTGGCAAGATTATCGGTTGCCGATCGTTGGTGACCCAGCACCAGGTTTTCATAATTTTTCTAACATTCTGACCCCGATTGCTCCGAGTCCTGTAGTTGGATTTGATATCCGAATGTGAAGTTAAAATGTCAACATCTCCCAATAACTCGATAAGTTGAAGTGATTCTCCAAAAAAATTGGCTTGGCAAGATTATCGGTAGGCGATCTTTGGTGACCCAGCACCAGGTTCTCATAATTTTTTAACATTTTGACCACGATTGCTCCGAATCTTGTAGTTGGATTTGATATACGAATGCGAAGTTAAAATGCCAACATCTCCAACTGACTCGATAAGTTGAGCGATTCTCCAAATAAATTGGCTTGGTAGTATTATCGGGTGCCATTGGTTACCCAGAACCAGGTTTTTATAATTTTTCTAACATTCGGAACCCGATTGCTCTGAATCCTGTAGTCGGATTTGAGATCCGACTACGTAGTTAAAATACCCAACTGACTCGATAAGTTGCGCGATTCTCAAAAAAAATTGGCTTGGCAAGATTATCGGGTGCCGATTGTTGGTGACTCTGCAACAGGTTTTCATAATTTTTCTAACATTCTGACCCCGATTGCTCCGAATCCTGTGGTCGGATTTGAGATCCGAAGACGAAGTTAAAATGCCACCATCCCCTACTAACTCGATAAGTTGAGCGATTCTCCAAAAAAATTGGCTTGGCAAGATTATCGGTAGGCGATCGTTGGTGACCCAGCACCAGGTTTTCATAATTTTTCTAACATTCTGACCCCGATTGCTCCGAGTCCTGTAGTCGGATTTGAGATCCGAATACGAAGTTAAAATGCCAACATCTCCTACTAACTCGATAAGTTGAGCGATTCTCCAAAAAAATTGGCTTGGCAAGATTATCGGTAGGCGATCGTTGGTGACCCAGCACCAGGTTTTCATAATTTTTCTAACATTCTGACCCCGATTGCTCCGAATCCTGTAGTTGGATTTGAGATCCGAATACGAAGTTAAAATGCCAACATCTCCTACTAACTCGATAAGTTGAGCGATTCTCCAAAAAAATTGGCTTGGCAAGATTATCGGTAGGCGATCGTTGGTGACCCAGCACCAGGTTTTCATAATTTTTCTAACATTCTGACCCCGATTGCTACGAGTCCTGTAGTTGGATTTGATATTCGAATGCGAAGTTAAAATGCCAACATCTCCTTCTAACTCGATAAGTTGAGCGATTCTTCAAAAAAATTTTCTTGGCAAGATTATCGGTAGGCGATCTTTGGTGACCCACCATCAGGTTTTCATAATTTTTCTAACATTTCTGACCCCGATTGCTCCGAGTCCTGTAGTTGGATTTGATATCCGAATGCGAATTTAAAATGCCAACATCTCCCAATAACTCGATAAGTTGAGCGATTCTCCAAAAAAATTGGCTTGGCAAGATTATCGGTAGGCGATCGTTGGTGACCCAGCACCAGGTTTTTATAATTTTTCTAACATTCTGACCCCGATTGCTCCGAATCCTGTGGTCGGATTTGAGATCCGAAGACGAAGATAAAATGCCAACATCTCCTACTAACTCGATAAGTTGAGCGATTCTCCAAAAAAATTGGCTTGGCAAGATTATCGGGTGCCGATCGTTGGTGACCCAGCACCAGGTTTTCATAATTTTTCTAACATTCTGACCCCGATTGCTCCGAGTCCTGTAGTTGGATTTGATATCCGAATGTGAAGTTAAAATGCCAACATCTCCTACTAACTCGATAAGTTGAGCGATTCTCCAAAAAAATTGGCTTGGCAAGATTATCGGTAGGCGATCGTTGGTGACCCAGCACCAGGTTTTCATAATTTTTTTAACATTCTGACCCCGATTGTTCCGAATCCTGTGGTCGGATTTGAGATCCTAAGACGAAGATAAAATGCCAACATCTCCTACTAACTCGATAAGTTGAGCGATTCTCCAAAAAAATTGGCTTGGCAAGATTATCGGTAGGCGATCTTTGGTGACCCAGCACCAGGTTTTCATAATTTTTCTAACATTCTGACCCCGATTGCTCCGAGTCCTGTAGTTGGATTTGATATCCGAATGTGAAGTTAAAATGCCAACATCTCCTACTAACTCGATAAGTTGAGCGATTCTCCAAAAAAATTGGCTTGGCAAGATTATCGGTAGGCGATCGTTGGTGACCCAGCACCAGGTTTTCATAATTTTTTTAACATTCTGACCCCGATTGCTCCGAGTCCTGTAGTCGGATTTGAGATCCGAATGACGAAGTTAAAATGCCAACATCTCCTACTAACTCGATAAGTTGAAGCAATTCTCGAAAAAAATTGGCTTGGCAAGATTATCGGTAGGCGATCGTTGGTGACTCTGCACCAGGTTTTCATAATTTTTTTAACATTCTGACCCCGATTGCTCCGAATCCTGTGGTCGGATTTGAGATCCGAAGACGAAGTTAAAATGTCACCATCCCCTACTATTTCGATAAGTTGAGCGATTCTCCAAAAAAATTGGCTTGGCAAGATTATCGGTTGCCGATCGTTGGAGACCCAGCACCAGATTTTCATAATTTTTCTAACATTCTGACCCCGATTGCTCCGAATCCTGTAGTCGGATTTGAGATCCGAAGACGAAGTTAAAATGTCACCATCCCCTACTATTTCGATAAGTTGAGCGATTCTCCAAAAAAATTGGCTTGGCAAGATTATCGGTAGGCGATCTTTGGTGACCCAGCACCAGGTTTTCATAATTTTTCTAACATTCTGACCCCGATTGCTCCGAGTCCTGTAGTTGGATTTGATATCCGAATGCGAATTTAAAATGCCAACATCTCCCAACTAACTCGATAAGTTGAAGCGATTCTCCAAAAAAATTGGTTTGGCAAGATTATCGGTAGGCGATCGTTGGTGACCCAGCACCAGGTTTTCATAATTTTTCTAACATTCTGACCCCGATTGCTCCGAATCCTGTAGTCGGATTTGAGATCCGAAGACGAAGTTAAAATGGCACCATCCCCTACTATTTCGATAAGTTGAGCGATTCTCCAAAAAAATTGGCTTGGCAAGATTATCGGTTGCCGATCGTTGGTGACCCAGCACCAGATTTTCATAATTTTTCTAACATTCTGACCCCGATTGCTCCGAATCCTGTAGTCGGATTTGAGATCCGAAGACGAAGTTAAAATGTCACCATCCCCTACTATTTCGATAAGTTGAGCGATTCTCCAAAAAAATTGGCTTGGCAAGATTATCGGTAGGCGATCGTTGGTGACGTAGCACCAGGTTTTCATAATTTTTCTAACATTCTGACCCCGATTGCTCCGAGTCCTGTAGTTGGATTTGATATCCGAATGTGAAGTTAAAATGCCAACATCTCCCAATAACTCGATAAGTTGAAGCGATTCTGCAAAAAAATTGGTTTGGCAAGATTATCGGTAGGCGATCGTTGGTGACCCAGCACCAGGTTTTTATAATTTTTCTAACATTCTGACCCCGATTGTTCCGTATCCTGTGGTCGGATTTGAGATCCGAATACGAAGTTAAAATGCCAACATCTCCAACTGACTCGATAAGTTGAGCGATTCTCCAAATAAATTGGCTTGGTAGTATTATCGGGTGCCATTGGTTACCCAGAACCAGGTTTTTATAATTTTTCTAACATTCGGAACCCGATTGCTCTGAATCCTGTAGTCGGATTTGAGATCCGACTACGTAGTTAAAATACCCAACTGACTCGATAAGTTGCGCGATTCTGCAAAAAAATTTGATTGGCAAGATTATCGGGTGCCGATCGTTGGTGACCCAGCACCAGGTTTTCATAATTTTTCTAACATTCTGACCCCGATTGCTCCGAGTCCTGTAGTTGGATTTGATATCCGAATGTGAAGTTAAAATGCCAACATCTCCCAATAACTCGATAAGTTGAAGCGATTCTGCAAAAAAATTGGTTTGGCAAGATTATCGGTAGGCGATCGTTGGTGACCCAGCACCAGGTTTTTATAATTTTTCTAACATTCTGACCCCGATTGTTCCGTATCCTCTGGTCGGATTTGAGATCCGAATACGAAGTTAAAATGCCAACATCTCCAACTGACTCGATAAGTTGAGCGATTCTCCAAATAAATTGGCTTGGTAGTATTATCGGGTGCCATTGGTTACCCAGAACCAGGTTTTTATAATTTTTCTAACATTCGGAACCCGATTGCTCTGAATCCTGTAGTCGGATTTGAGATCCGACTACGTAGTTAAAATACCCAACTGACTCGATAAGTTGCGCGATTCTCCAAAAAAATTTGATTGGGAAGATTATCGGGTGCCGATCGTTGGTGACCCAGCACCAGGTTTTCATAATTTTTCTAACATTCTGACCCCGATTGCTCCGAGTCCTGTAGATGGATTTAGTTATCCGAATGTGAAGTTAAAATGCCAACATCTCCCAATAACTCGATAAGTTGAAGCGATTCTGCAAAAAAATTGGTTTGGCAAGATTATCGGTAGGCGATCGTTGGTGACCCAGCACCAGGTTTTTATAATTTTTCTAACATTCTGACCCCGATTGTTCCGTATCCTCTGGTCGGATTTGAGATCCGAATACGAAGTTAAAATGCCAACATCTCCAACTGACTCGATAAGTTGAGCGATTCTCCAAATAAATTGGCTTGGTAGTATTATCGGGTGCCATCGTTGGTTACCCAGAACCAGGTTTTTATAATTTTTCTAACATTCGGAACCCGATTGCTCTGAATCCTGTAGTCGGATTTGAGATCCGACTACGTAGTTAAAATACCCAACTGACTCGATAAGTTGCGCGATTCTCCAAAAAAATTTGATTGGGAAGATTATCGGGTGCCGATCGTTGGTGACCCAGCACCAGGTTCTCATAATTTTTTTAACATTTTGACCACGATTGCTCCGAATCTTGTAGTTGGATTTGATATACGAATGCGAAGTTAAAATGCCAACATCTCCAACTGACTCGATAAGTTGAGCGATTCTGCAAATAAATTGGCTTGGTAGTATTATCGGGTGCCATTGGTTACCCAGAACCAGGTTTTTATAATTTTTCTAACATTCGAAACCTGATTGCTCTGAATCCTGTAGTCGGATTTGAGATCCGACTACGTAGTTAAAATACCCAACTGACTCGATAAGTTGCGCGATTCTCCAAAAAAATTTGATTGGGAAGATTATCGGGTGCCGATCGTTGGTGACCCAGCACCAGGTTTTCATAATTTTTCTAACTTTCTGACCCCGATTGTTCCGATTCCTGGGGGATTTGAGATCCGAAGACGAAGATAAAATGCCAACATCTCCTACTAACTCGATAAGTTGAGCGATTCTCCAAAAAAATTGGCTTGGCAAGATTATCGGGTGCCGATCGTTGGTGACTCTGCACCAGGTTTTCATAATTATTCTAACATTCTGACCCCGATTGCTCCGAGTCCTGTAGATGGATTAGATATCCGAATGTGAAGTTAAAATGCCAACATCTCCCAATAACTCGATAAGTTGAAGCGATTCTGCAAAAAAATTGGTTTGGTTTTATATAATTTTTCTAACATTCTGACCCCGATTGTTCCGTATCCTCTGGTCGGATTTGAGATCCAAATACGAAGTTAAAATGCCAACATCTCCAACTGACTCGATAAGTTGAGCGATTCTCCAAATAAATTGGCTTGGTAGTATTATCGGGTGCCATTGGTTACCCAGAACCAGGTTATTATAATTTTTCTAACATTCGGAACCCTGAATCCTGTAGTCGGATTTGAGATCCGACTACGTAGTTAAAATACCCAACTGACTCGATAAGTTGCGCGATTCTCCAAAAAAATTTGATTGGGAAGATTATCGGGTGCCGATCGTTGGTGACCCAGCACCAGGTTTTCATAATTTTTCTAACTTTCTGACCCCGATTGTTCCTAATCCTGTGGTCGGATTTGAGATCCGAAGACGAAGATAAAATGCCAACATCTCCTACTAACTCGATAAGTTGAGCGATTCTCCAAAAAAATTGGCTTGGCAAGATTATCGGTAGGCGATCGTTGGTGACCCAGCACCAGATTTTTATAATTTTTCTAACATTCTGACCCCGATTGCTCCGAGTCCTGTAGATGGATTAGTTATCCGAATGTGAAGTTAAAATGCCAACATCTCCCAATAACTCGATAAGTTGAAGCGATTCTGCAAAAAAATTGGTTTGGCAAGATTATCGGTAGGCGATCGTTGGTGACCCAGCACCAGATTTTTATAATTTTTCTAACATTCTGACCCCGATTGCTCCGAGTCCTGTAGATGGATTAGTTATCCGAATGTGAAGTTAAAATGCCAACATCTCCCAATAACTCGATAAGTTGAAGCGATTCTCCAAAAAAATTGGTTTGGCAAGATTATCGGTAGGCGATCGTTGGTGACCCAGCACCAGATTTTTATAATTTTTCTAACATTCTGACCCCGATTGTTCCGTATCCTCTGGTCGGATTTGAGATCCGAATACGAAGTTAAAATGCCAACATCTCCAACTGACTCGATAAGTTGAGCGATTCTCCAAATAAATTGGCTTGGTAGTATTATCGGGTGCCATTGGTTACCCAGAACCAGGTTTTTATAATTTTTCTAACATTCGGAACCCGATTGCTCTGAATCCTGTAGTTGGATTTGAGATCCGACTACGTAGTTAAAATACCCAACTGACTCGATAAGTTGCGAGATTCTCCAAAAAAATTGGGATTGGGAAGATTATCGGGTGCCGATCGTTGGTGACCCAGCACCAGGTTTTCATAATTTTTCTAACGTTCTGACCCCGATTGCTCCGAGTCCTGTAGTTGGATTTGATATCCGAATGTGAAGTTAAAATGTCAACATCTCCCAATAACTCGATAAGTTGAAGTGATTGTCCAAAAAAATTCGGTTGGCAAGATTATCGGTAGGCGATCTTTGGTGACCCAGCACCAGGTGCTCATAATTTTTTTAACATTTTGACCACGATTGCTGCGACTCTTGTAGTTGGATTTGATATACGAATGCGAAGTTAAAATGCCAACATCTCCAACTGACTCGATAAGTTGAGCGATTCTGCAAATAAATTGGCTTGGTAGTATTATCGGGTGCCATTGGTTACCCAGAACCAGGTTTTTATAATTTTTCTAACATTCGAAACCCGATTGCTCTGAATCCTGTAGTCGGATTTGAGATCCGACTACGTAGTTAAAATACCCAACTGACTCGATAAGTTGCGCGATTCTCCAAAAAAATTGGCTTGGCAAGATTATCGGTTGCCGATCGTTGGTGACCCAGCACCAGATTTTCATAATTTTTCTAACATTCTGACCCCGATTGCTCCGAGTCCTGTAGTTGGATTTGATATCCGAATGTGAAGTTAAAATGTCAACATCTCCCAATAACTCGATAAGTTGAAGTGATTCTCCAAAAAAATTGGCTTGGCAAGATTATCGGTAGGCGATCTTTGGTGACCCAGCACCAGGTTCTCATAATTTTTTTAACATTTTGACCACGATTGCTCCGAATCCTGTAGTTGGATTTGATATCCGAATGACGAAGTTAAAATGCCAACATCTCCAACTGACTCGATAAGTTGAGCGATTCTGCAAAAAAATTGGCTTGGCAAGATTATCGGGTGCCGATCGTTGGTGACCCAGAACCAGGTTTTTATAATTTTTCTAACATTCTGAAACCCGATTGCTCTGAATCCTGTAGTCGGATTTGAGATCCGACTACGAAGTTAAAATGCCAACATCCCACTGACTCGATAAGTTGAGCGATTCTCCAAAAAAATTGGCTTGGCAAGATTATCGGTTGCCGATCGTTGGTGACCCAGCACCAGATTTTCATAATTTTTCTAACATTCTGACCCCGATTGCTCCGAGTCCTGTAGTTGGATTTGATATCCGAATGTGAAGTTAAAATGCCAACATCTCCTACTAACTCGATAAGTTGAAGCGATTCTGCAAAAAAATTGGTTTGGCAAGATTATCGGTAGGCGATCGTTGGTGACCCAGCACCAGGTTTTTATAATTTTTCTAACATTCTGACCCCGATTGTTCCGTATCCTGTGGTCGGATTTGAGATCCGAAGACGAAGATAAAATGCCAACATCTCCTACTAACTCGATAAGTGGAGCGATTCTCCAAAAAAATTGGCTTGGCAAGATTATCGGGTGCCGATCGTTGGTGACCCAGCACCAGATTTTCATAATTTTTCTAACATTCTGACCCCTATTGCTCCGAGTCCTGTAGTTGGATTTGATATCCGAATGTGAAGTTAAAATGCCAACATCTCCTACTAACTCGATAAGTTGAAGCGATTCTCCAAAAAAATTGGTTTGGCAAGATTATCGGTAGGCGATCGTTGGTGACCCAGCACCAGGTTTTTATAATTTTTCTAACATTCTGACCCCGATTGTTCCGTATCCTGTGGTCGGATTTGAGATCCGAAGACGAAGATAAAATGCCAACATCTCCTACTAACTCGATAAGTGGAGCGATTCTCCAAAAAAATTGGCTTGGCAAGATTATCGGGTGCCGATCGTTGGTGACCCAGCACCAGATTTTCATAATTTTTCTAACATTCTGACCCCTATTGCTCCGAGTCCTGTAGTTGGATTTGATATCCGAATGTGAAGTTAAAATGCCAACATCTCCTACTAACTCGATAAGTTGAAGCGATTCTCCAAAAAAATTGGTTTGGCAAGATTATCGGTAGGCGATCGTTGGTGACCCAGCACCAGGTTTTTATAATTTTTCTAACATTCTGACCCCGATTGTTCCTAATCCTGTGGTCGGATTTGAGATCCGAAGACGAAGATAAAATGCCAACATCTCCTACTAACTCGATAAGTTGAGCGATTCTCCAAAAAAATTGGCTTGGCAAGATTATCGGTAGGCGATCGTTGGTGACCCAGCACCAGGTTTTCATAATTTTTCTAACATTCTGACCCCGATTGCTCCGAATCCTGTAGTAGGATTTGAGATCCGAAGACGAAGTTAAAATGTCACCATCCCCTACTATTTCGATAAGTTGAGCGATTCTCCAAAAAAATTGGCTTGGCAAGATTATCGGGTGCCGATCGTTGGTGACCCAGCACCAGATTTTCATAATTTTTCTAACATTCTGACCCCGATTGCTCCGAGTCCTGTAGTTGGATTTGATATCCGAATGTGAAGTTAAAATGCCAACATCTCCTACTAACTCGATAAGTTGAGCGATTCTCCAAAAAAATTGGCTTGGCAAGATTATCGGTTGCCGATCGTTGGTGACCCAGCACCAGATTTTCATAATTTTTCTAACATTCTGACCCCGATTGCTCCGAGTCCTGTAGTTGGATTTGATATCCGAATGTGAAGTTAAAATGCCAACATCTCCTACTAACTCGATAAGTTGAGCGATTCTCCAAAAAAATTGGTTTGGCAAGATTATCGGTAGGCGATCGTTGGTGACCCAGCACCAGGTTTTTATAATTTTTCTAACATTCTGACCCCGATTGTTCCGAATCCTGTGGTCGGATTTGAGATCCGAAGACGAAGTTAAAATGCCAACATCTCCTACTAACTCGATAAGTTGAGCGATTCTCCAAAAAAATTGGCTTGGCAAGATTATCGGTAGGCGATCGTTGGTGACCCAGCACCAGGTTTTCATAATTTTTCTAACATTCTGACCCCGATTGCTCCGAGTCCTGTAGTTGGATTTGATATCCGAATGTGAAGTTAAAATGCCAACATCTCCTACTAACTCGATAAGTTGAAGCGATTCTCCAAAAAAATTGGCTTGGCAAGATTATCGGTAGGCGATCGTTGGTGACGCAGCATCAGGTTTTCATAATTTTTCTAACATTCTGACCCCGATTGTTCCTAATCCTGTGGTCGGATTTGAGATCCGAAGACGAAGTTAAAATGCCAACATCTCCTACTAACTCGATAAGTTGAAGCGATTCTCCAAAAAAATTGGCTTGGCAAGATTATCGGTAGGCGATCGTTGGTGACCCAGCACCAGGTTTTCATAATTTTTCTAACATTCTGACCCCGATTGCTCCGAGTCCTGTAGTTGGATTTGATATCCGAATGTGAAGTTAAAATGCCAACATCTCCTACTAACTCGATAAGTTGAAGCGATTCTCCAAAAAATTGGTTTGGCAAGATTATCGGTAGGCGATCGTTGGTGACCCAGCACCAGGTTTTTATAATTTTTCTAACATTCTGACCCCGATTGCTCCGAGTCCTGTAGTCGGATTTGAGATCCGAAGACGAAGTTAAAATGCCAACATCTCCCAACTAACTCGATAAGTTGAGCGATTCTCCAAAAAAATTGGCTTGGCAAGATTATCGGTAGGCGATCGTTGGTGACCCAGCACCAGGTTTTCATAATTTTTCTAACATTCTGACCCCGATTGCTCCGAATCCTGTAGTTGGATTTGATATCCGAATGTGAAGTTAAAATGCCAACATCTCCTACTAACTCGATAAGTTGAGCGATTCTCCAAAAAAATTGGCTTGGCAAGATTATCGGTGTGCGATCGTTGGTGACCCAGCACCAGGTTTTTATAATTTTTCTAACATTCTGACCCCGATTGCTCCGAATCCTGTAGTCGGATTTGAGATCCGAATACGATGTTAAAATGCCAACATCTCCTACTTACTCGATAAGTTGAGCGATTCTCCAAAAAAATTGGCTTGGCAAGATTTTCGGGTGCCGATAGTTGGTGACCCAGCACCAGGTTTGCATAATTTTTCTAATATCCTGACCCCGATTGCTCCGAATCCTGTAGTCGGATTTGAGATCCGAAGACGAAGTTAAAATGTTACCATATTCTACTAACTCGATAAGTTGAGCGATTCTCCAAAAAAATTGGCTTGGCAAGATTATCGAGTGCCGATCGTTGGTGACCCAGCACCAGGTTTTCATAATTTTTCTAACATTCTGACCCCGATTGCTCCGAGTCCTGTAGTTGGATTTGATATCCGAATGTGAAGTTAAAATGCCAACATCTCCTACTAACTCGATAAGTTGAGCGATTCTCCAAAAAAATTGGCTTGGCAAGATTATCGGTAGGCGATCGTTGGTGACCCAGCACCAGGTTTTCATAATTTTTCTAACATTCTGACCCCGATTGCTCCGAGTCCTGTAGTTGGATTTGATATTCGAATGCGAAGTTAATATGCCAACATCTCCCAATAACTAGATAAGTTGAAGCGATTCTCCAAAAAAATTGGTTTGGCAAGATTATCGGTAGGCGATCGTTAGTGACCCAGCAATAGATTTTTATAATTTTTCTAACATTCTGACACCGATTGTTCCGAATCCTGTGGTCGGATTTGAGATCCGAAGACGAAGTTAAAATGCCAACATCTCCTACTACTCGATAAGTTGAGCGATTCTCCAAAAAAATTGGCTTGGTAAGATTATCGGGTAGGCGATCGTTGGTGACCCAGCACCAGGTTTTTATAATTTTTCTAACATTCGGACCCCGATTGCTCCGAATCCTGTAGTTGGATTTGAGATCCGAATGCGAAGTTAAAATGCCAACATCTCACTAACTCGATAAGTTGAGCGATTCTCCAAAAAAATTGGGTTGGCAAGATTATCGGGTGCCGATCGTTGGTGACCCAGCACCAGGTTTTCATAATTTTTCTAACATTCTGACCCCGATTGCTCCGAGTCCTGTAGTTGGATTTGATATCCGAATGTGAAGTTAAAATGTCAACATCTCCCAATAACTCGATAAGTTGAAGTGATTGTCCAAAAAATTGGCTTGGCAAGATTATCGGTAGGCGATCTTTGGTGACCCAGCACCAGGTGCTCATAATTTTTTTAACATTTTGACCACGATTGCTGCGACTCTTGTAGTTGGATTTGATATACGAATGCGAAGTTAAAATGCCAACATCTCCAACTGACTCGATAAGTTGAGCGATTCTCCAAATAAATTGGCTTGGTAATATTATCGGGTGCCATTGGTTACCCAGAACCAGGTTTTTATAATTTTTCTAACATTCGAAACCCGATTGCTCTGAATCCTGTAGTCGGATTTGAGATCCGACTACGTAGTTAAAATACCCAACTGACTCGATAAGTTGAGCGATTCTCCAAAAAAATTGGCTTGGCAAGATTATCGGGTGCCGATCGTTGGTGACCCAGCACCAGATTTTCATAATTTTTCTAACATTCTGACCCCGATTGCTCCGAGTCCTGTAGTTGGATTTGATATCCGAATGTGAAGTTAAAATGCCAACATCTCCTACTAACTCGATAAGTTGAAGCGATTCTCCAAAAAAATTGGTTTGGCAAGATTATCGGTAGGCGATCGTTGGTGACCCAGCACCAGGTTTTTATAATTTTTCTAACATTCTGACCCCGATTGTTCCGTATCCTCTGGTCGGATTTGAGATCCGAAGACGAAGATAAAATGCCAACATCTCCTACTAACTCGATAAGTGGAGCGATTCTCCAAAAAAATTGGCTTGGCAAGATTATCGGGTGCCGATCGTTGGTGACCCAGCACCAGATTTTCATAATTTTTCTAACATTCTGACCCCTATTGCTCCGAGTCCTGTAGTTGGATTTGATATCCGAATGTGAAGTTAAAATGCCAACATCTCCTACTAACTCGATAAGTTGAAGCGATTCTCCAAAAAAATTGGTTTGGCAAGATTATCGGTAGGCGATCGTTGGTGACCCAGCACCAGGTTTTTATAATTTTTCTAACATTCTGACCCCGATTGTTCCGTATCCTGTGGTCGGATTTGAGATCCGAAGACGAAGATAAAATGCCAACATCTCCTACTAACTCGATAAGTGGAGCGATTCTCCAAAAAAATTGGCTTGGCAAGATTATCGGGTGCCGATCGTTGGTGACCCAGCACCAGATTTTCATAATTTTTCTAACATTCTGACCCCTATTGCTCCGAGTCCTGTAGTTGGATTTGATATCCGAATGTGAAGTTAAAATGCCAACATCTCCTACTAACTCGATAAGTTGAAGCGATTCTCCAAAAAAATTGGTTTGGCAAGATTATCGGTAGGCGATCGTTGGTGACCCAGCACCAGGTTTTTATAATTTTTCTAACATTCTGACCCCGATTGTTCCGTATCCTGTGGTCGGATTTGAGATCCGAAGACGAAGATAAAATGCCAACATCTCCTACTAACTCGATAAGTTGAGCGATTCTCCAAAAAAATTGGCTTGGCAAGATTATCGGTTGCCGATCGTTGGTGACCCAGCACCAGGTTTTCATAATTTTTCAACATTCTGACCCCGATTGCTCCGAATCCTGTAGTAGGATTTGAGATCCGAAGACGAAGTTAAAATGTCACCATCCCCTACTAT
>JAECWQ010000194.1:0-11827 GCA_018150835.1 Drosophila repletoides | reverse complement strand
TCAAACTAACGAAGAGAGAGATTTCTATCTAAGTGAATAGTCGAGTTTTTTTGGTGCTCCGTAATAAAATTCGTTTTGTATTATATTGTGAGATTTTTCTTTTAAATTTAACTTGGAAATAAACCTTTTTGGTAAGCCAGTATCACATTGTTGCACACATAGTCATCAGCTGTGCAATTTTTTATCAAAAGCTTTAATTTTTCTATTAATAATACGTTTACCTATCTTCCTTTTGTGCGGTCGTTCGCTTGTGCGCCGCTCGCCCGCTCAAATTTTTGTTGTTGTGTTTCGCATTGTTCAAGCATTGTTTGTGTTATTTATTGCAACTAACAGCTATTTCTTTTCGCTCTCAATTTGCGCGCTCTTCATACTAATCATAATAATACCCAGTAGGAAACTTTTAGCATCTTTTTTTCTTCTTACTAATATTGTATACTATTAAAATGTCTTGCTGCAAGTTGAACTGCACTTATGGCCCAGCACGTGATGGTGACCAACCAAGGTTTGTTAACTGCTGGTTGTGTGACAACATGATGCATGGCAAATGTGCAGTTCTAACTGGGCGAGATATTGACAAGTTGGAAAAAGACAATTCCAAGAAAGGCTGTGGAGGCCTGAAATGGTCTTGTCCGAGGTGCAATGACTTGCAATTGAATTTCTCCAAAATGTATAATTCTGTGAGAGGTCAATTTCTTAAGTTGCATAAAATGTCCAAGCTTTTGTCGAGTGATTTTGACTCGAGCATTGAGATGCTTAGTGAGTTTAATTTCGAATCCCCACCTATCCGTCGGTTAGAGGATCAATTTTTAAATGTTCCTCTTCCATCTTCCTCTGCAATAGCTATTCCCCCTTCAGAAAATTTATCAACTCCTCGCCGTTTAGAATTATCTCCGGTTCGATTTTTCTCGCCCTCGCCTTCACCATCAGTCGGCCCTCTTCCTTTGAACACTCCGATAATTCTTCAAATACCAATGTATGTGCTGTTCATGTTCAACCAACTTCTCCAAATCAAGTTCAGGCTTGTGCTCCAACTACAACACGAGCTACAAGTCCAGCTGTCCCTCCAGCTCCGGCTGCCGTTGCAGCTCCACTTCAGTTGGTGTCTGCGATTTCATCTCCGGTAACTGGCTCAATTGCAGCCCATCCTGGTACTGCACCCATAACTGTACTTCCAGCTTCGGTAACTGTTCAGGGTTCTGACCCTGCCCCGACTCCTTTGCTTACTGTTGTTGCACCGCGTAAGCAAATTTTCGTATCTAGACTTTCAGCTGATACTACATGTGAAGCTATTGCTGCCTATATTGCCAGCAAATCTTCAAGCAATGTATCAGTATCTAAATTTAATTTCTCTGAACCTAGGGAAATAGCCTCCTTCAAAATTAACGTTCCATCAGACACATTCTCACTTATTTGTGATCCAAATTTCTGGCCTCCACAAATAATTGTTCATGAGTTTATTATAAAAAAACGCACTCGTCCGGTGCCTGTCAGTCTTCAAGCTAGTGGTTCTCTTTCGCAAGCAACCATTAGTAATAATCCTCCAAAAAACTAGATCGATCTTCTGATTTACTATATATCAGTTATCAGAATGTTAGAGGTCTAGAGTCTAAGCTTAAAAATGTATTTTTACAAAGTTCTTCCTACGAGTCTCAAATTATTGCTTTTTCTGAGACATGGCTTAATTCCTCAATTTCAAATTCTGAAATTTTTTCTACAGCCTTTACATCCTACAGAAAAGATAGAATAACTCGTCGTGGTGGTGGGGTACTCATTGCAGTTAATTCTTACCTTCGGTCCGAGTCAATTACTTTATCCGTTTCACCTCCTGATGTGGAAATAGTTGCCGTTAAGGTATCGTTTCCATCATGTTCCATTTTCATAACGTGCTCTTATATCCCTCCGTGTTCTGATATTTCTATTTATATGCAGCATTTAAGCCGTATTGAATATATATCAACACTAGTACGTGATAAAGACATGTTTGTCGTTTTAGGCGATTTCAATTTGCCTAATATCCAGTGGTCTCTCTTTAGGAAATCTAATTATCTTGTGCCTTCTGCACAACATGACTTTTTAGATTCCTTGTATGACCTTTCGTTTTTTCAAATAAACTCGATTCCTAATAATCTTGACAGAATGCTTGATCTTATTTTTGTCAACGATTGCACTTCTACCAGTGTGTCAAGATCTTGTCCTTTAGTATTTCCTTTCGACTCCTTTCATCCTACCGTAGAAGTTTCTCTATCAATTGCCACGTCGACTAAACCAATATCTAAACCTATAAGAAAAACCCGCCGTTGTTTTCGCAAGGGAAATTTTTCCTTGCTTAATCAACTTCTTTCCTCAGCTGATTGGTCTACTCTATACAATTCGGTTGATATAAATTTTGCTCTAACCCACTTCTATGACACTATTAACTCACTTCTTGATATCTGCATTCCAAGTAGTGTTGTATTGCCTGTTTCATTCAAGCCTCCCTGGTTTACACGTCGACTTTCAAATTTAAAAAATATTAAAACTAAGCTATTTAAAAAATTTAAACTCTCTGGATCTAATATTGATTTTTCTAAATATTCTATTGCTAAATCTAACTTCCTTCTCCTTAACTCTCAATGCTATAATGAGTATCGTATGCGCTGCAGGAATCAGTTTGAGCGGGATCCTAAACTGTTTTATAAATTTGTAAATTCTAAGCGTAACAACTCGTCTATGCCTCCTACATTTTTTCTGAAAAATGAGGGATCCAAGGACGACTTTACTAGTGCTAACCTTTTTGCAAATTTCTTTCAATCTACTTACACTTCTTCCATTAACAATATCGCTTACCCTTATCCTTATCCTATTTCTTCCTCTAACTCTTTATTTTCTCCTATCATTACTGATAACGATCTAGTTACAGCAATGAAAACTTTAAAATCTTCATATTCTCCTGGGGCCGACAATATCCCAAGTTGCGTACTCAGAGAATGCTGGAGCTCTCTACATCTTCCCTACTCAAACTTTTTAACTTATCTCTTGATTCCGCTGTTTTTCCATGTCTTTGGAAGGAATCATATATTATCCCAATTCACAAAAGGGAGCTAAATCCGATATATCGAATTACAGAGGAATTGCAAAGTTGTCTGCAATCCCAAAATTATTCTAAAAAATTGTAACATCAACTTTGCAGCACCTCTGTAAGTCGATAATTTCCCCTTTTCAACATGGCTTTATTAAGAGTCGGTCTACCACGACTAATCTGCTTGAATTCACATCATTGGTGAATGATGCATTCCTAAGTAGAATGCAAACAGATGTCATTTATACTGATTTCAGTAAAGCATTTGACTCTGTAAATCATGATCTTTTAATCTTCAAGCTAGATCGAATTGGATTCCCCCACACTTCTGACTTGGATTTCCTCTTATTTAAAAAAACAGAACCCAAAGAGTTCTGTTGAGATCCGAAATTTCTAAACCCGTATTTGTTACTTCGGGTGTGCCGCAAGGTAGTCATCTTGGTCCATTATTTTTCACATTATTTATTAATGACCTGCCTTCTATTTTGTCCCACTCACGCATCCTTATGTATGCTGATGATGTGAAACTTATTCTTTCTTACAACGATCCTTCTAAATATATTTGTCTGCAAGATGACTGTAACTCCATGCATCTTTGGTGTCAGGCTAATAAGTTGCATTTAAATATTTCTAAATGCTTGTTTATGACTTTTAGTCGAATTACTCCACACTTAGTCACGTATACGCTTGACAATGTACCCTTGCAACGTATAACGACTGTGGAAGACCTTGGTGTACTTTTTGATGCCAAACTTAGTTTCATTCTGCATATCTCCTCTATAACTAACAAAGCCAAGGGTGTTCTTGGATTCATTAAACGTTGGTCCAAGGAGTTTAATGATCCCTTTGTTACCAAAATCCTTTATACTTCTCTAGTTCGTCCCATACTAGAATATTGTTCATGTGTTTGGAGTCCTCAATATGGAATCCATCAAGTTCGTATTGAATCCATTCAGAAGCAATTCCTCCTCTTTGCTCTTCGTGGCTTAAACTGGGATCCCGATCGCCGTCTTCCACCGTACTCTGATAGGCTCTTACTCATTGATCTCCCTTCATTAACTAACCGTAGAACTATCTTTGGTATTATTTTTCTTCATAAATTAATTATCGGTGACATTAGCTCTCCTTTTCTATTATCTCGTCTTAACTTTCATGTTCCACGTAGACTAACAAGAAATTATTATCCCTTATTTTTATCTAATTGCACAACTGACTATGCGTTGCACAATCGATTCCGTGTACTGTGCTCCAATTACAACGAATTTTATCACGTTATCTCTTTAGAACTCTCTCTTACACCTAAAATCTGCTCTTCTATTCTATCTTCGGGAGAACCCCAATCATTGATTGGTTGACGTGGTTGCTGCCTTGGCAACACTGCTTCTTTTTTGGTTGGTGTTTTCCTGAATTGTCCTCTTTTCTCTCTGTTTTTCTTTTTCTTTATTATAATTTAATACATCACTAAAAAAGTCCGGATACCTACCGAGAATCCGCTCAAAATCTCGAGATTCTGATTTTTCAATACTCGATTGATTTTTGATATTTTTTTAATGTAGAAATGGATGTAGTTCTATGTCGGATATCTGCATTATAATTATTAATTATTTTCGCCACAGCAATGGCTTGGCTTGAAGCGCGATACATGACGCATCTGCTCCATCTACTATGGATCCTCGGTTCCATCAAATTGGGGCACACGGTCACATTGTTTATTATGTATGTCCATGTGATGTGTTATCTTACTTTATTACTCTCTTTCGTTCTATCCTTTTGTCTATTATGTTCTTTTTCATTGTATTTTCAACAATCTTTATATTTCTTTTTCGCCTTTTTTCCTGGTCTGATTGGGTCTTTTGCCTGGGTTTTCCCCAATCCTGTGCAACAAATGTTGGACCATAAAAATTGATTGATTTTAATACCCCAGAATTCAATTTTAATCTTACTTGTAAATTTTAATTTAATTAATTTCTAGATTTTAATTTAATTTATATAATAATTATATTAATTCTTTTGTAATCCTTTAATCGACTGCAATTAGTCGATTTATTAATAAATAAATAAATAAATAAATAAATAAATAAATAAATAAATAAATAAATAATAACAATATTTATTTAATAATAAATGACACTAATATATACTCCATTCCGTTCTTTAATGTGATCTTCCTAACTTTAAATTTAATAGATTTTTGTTTTAGTGTTGTTTTTTTCTAGTTACAGAAAATTTTTAATTTATAATTAACATTTTAATTATTTGTATTTTTTTTCTCTTTTAATCTACCACCATTATTTATAATATATCGAAATCTAAGTAATAAAAAAGTACTAAAAAAGATCAATATTTCCTTATAATTAATTTTAATTCAATAAATTCAATTACCTTTTTTTTCTTTCCATAAAAAAATTTGATTAATTGAAATTAATTAAAAAATAAAAAAATTACTTAAATAATTTGAACAAATTTAAGAAATAAAATTACTCTTTAAATAATAACATACTGAGGTGGATTTATTTTTATGATAGGGTGTAAACAAAATGTGCATAGAAAAAAAACTAACCTATCTTATTCTATACTCTATATTTTTTTCATTTTGTTTCGTTTTTTTGCATTATATTATTTTTTTCTTGTATATATTTTTAATATAAATTTTTTTTTTGCTTTTGTAGATACGCAATATTCGAAGGAAGAATTTTTTTCAATGTACAGGAATAAGGGGATAATAAAAATTTAATAAAATTTTTTTTTTTTATTGTAAAAAGAATAACGGATGACTTACATACATTTATCCGAAGAGCAATCGAAAGGACTTCTAACGGTGTACCGGATCATGCTGTTTGTTTTCTTTCATGTTGACATTTATAGTTTATCTTGTTGTGTTGTTTTGTCTGTGTTATTGTGTGGAATATGGGAAAGGTTTGGGGTTATGCATTTTTATCTATTTTTTTTTTCGATATATATGTGTATTTTTGTTGTTCAATTTAATTTAATTCATACTAATTTTAACTCAGAAAAATTTCAAAAATATAATTATCTAAACAGATAACGATCTGTTAGAGATAACGAAAGAGAGAGATTTCTATCTAAGTGAACAGTAGAGTTTTTTTGCTGCTCCGTAATAAAATTCGTTTTGTATTATATTGTGAGATTTTTCTTTTAAATTTAACTTGGAAATAAACCTTTTTGGTAAGCCATTATCACATTGTTGCACACATAGTCATCAGCTGTGCAATTTTTATCAAAAGCTTTAATTTTTCTATTAATAATACGTTTACCTATCTTCCTTTCGTGCGGTCGTTCGCTTGTGCGCCGCTCGCCCGCTCAAATTTTTGTTGTTGTGTTTCGCATTGCTCAAGCATTGTTTGTGTTATTTATTGCAACTAACAGCTATTTCTTTTCGCTCTCAATTTGCGCGCTCTTCATACTAATCATAATAATACCCAGTAGGAAACTTTTAGCATCTTTTTTTTCTTCTTACTAATATTGTATACTATTAAAATGTCTTGCTGCAAGTTGAACTGCACTTATGGCCCAGCACGTGATGGTGACCAACCAAGGTTTGTTAACTGCTGGTTGTGTGACAACATGATGCATGGCAAATGTGCAGTTCTAACTGGGCGAGATATTGACAAGTTGGAAAAAGACAATTCCAAGAAAGGCTGTGGAGGCCTGAAATGGTCTTGTCCGAGGTGCAATGACTTGCAATTGAATTTCTCCAAAATGTATAATTCTGTGAGAGGTCAATTTCTTAAGTTGCATAAAATGTCCAAGCTTTTGTCGAGTGATTTTGACTCGAGCATTGAGATGCTTAGTGAGTTTAATTTCGAATCCCCACCTATCCGTCGGTTAGAGGATCAATTTTAAATGTTCCTCTTCCATCTTCCTCTGCAATAGCTATTCCCCTTCAGAAAATTTATCAACTCCTCGCCGTTTAGAATTATCTCCGGTTCGATTTTTCTCGCCCTCGCCTTCACCGTCAGTCGGCCACTCTTCCTTTGAACACTCCGATAATTCTTCAAATACCAATGTATGTGCTGTTCATGTTCAACCAACTTCTCCAAATCAAGTTCAGGCTTGTGCTCCAACTACAACACGAGCTACAAGTCCAGCTGTCCCTCCAGCTCCGGCTGCCGTTGCAGCTCCACTTCAGTTGGTGTCTGCGATTTCATCTCCGGTAACTGGCTCAATTGCAGCCCATCCTGGTACTGCACCCATAACTGTACTTCCAGCTTCGGTAACTGTTCAGGGTTCTGACCCTGCCCCGACTCCTTTGCTTACTGTTGTTGCACCGCGTAAGCAAATTTTCGTATCTAGACTTTCAGCTGATACTACATGTGAAGCTATTGCTGCCTATATTGCCAGCAAATCTTCAAGCAATGTATCAGTATCTAAATTTAATTTCTCTGAACCTAGGGAAATAGCCTCCTTCAAAATTAACGTTCCATCAGACACATTCTCACTTATTTGTGATCCAAATTTCTGGCCTCCACAAATAATTGTTCATGAGTTTATTATAAAAAAACGCACTCGTCCGGTGCCTGTCAGTCTTCAAGCTAGTGGTTCTCTTTCGCAAGCAACCATTAGTAATAATCCTCCAAAAAACTAGATCGATCTTCTGATTTACTATATATCAGTTATCAGAATGTTAGAGGTCTAGAGTCTAAGCTTAAAAATGTATTTTTACAAAGTTCTTCCTACGAGTCTCAAATTATTGCTTTTTCTGAGACATGGCTTAATTCCTCAATTTCAAATTCTGAAATTTTTTCTACAGCCTTTACATCCTACAGAAAAGATAGAATAACTCGTCGTGGTGGTGGGGTACTCATTGCAGTTAATTCTTACCTTCGGTCCGAGTCAATTACTTTATCCGTTTCACCTCCTGATGTGGAAATAGTTGCCGTTAAGGTATCGTTTCCATCATGTTCCATTTTCATAACGTGCTCTTATATCCCTCCGTGTTCTGATATTTCTATTTATATGCAGCATTTAAGCCGTATTGAATATATATCAACACTAGTACGTGATAAAGACATGTTTGTCGTTTTAGGCGATTTCAATTTGCCTAATATCCAGTGGTCTCTCTTTAGGAAATCTAATTATCTTGTGCCTTCTGCACAACATGACTTTTTAGATTCCTTGTATGACCTTTCGTTTTTTCAAATAAACTCGATTCCTAATAATCTTGACAGAATGCTTGATCTTATTTTTGTCAACGATTGCACTTCTACCAGTGTGTCAAGATCTTGTCCTTTAGTATTTCCTTTCCTCCTTTCATCCTACCGTAGAAGTTTCTCTATCAATTGCCACGTCGACTAAACCAATATCTAAACCTATAAGAAAAACCCGCCGTTGTTTTCGCAAGGGAAATTTTTCCTTGCTTAATCAACTTCTTTCCTCAGCTGATTGGTCTACTCTATACAATTCGGTTGATATAAATTTTGCTCTAACCCACTTCTATGACACTATTAACTCACTTCTTGATATCTGCATTCCAAGTAGTGTTGTATTGCCTGTTTCATTCAAGCCTCCCTGGTTTACACGTCGACTTTCAAATTTAAAAAATATTAAAACTAAGCTATTTAAAAAATTTAAACTCTCTGGATCTAATATTGATTTTTCTAAATATTCTATTGCTAAATCTAACTTCCTTCTCCTTAACTCTCAATGCTATAATGAGTATCGTATGCGCTGCAGGAATCAGTTTGAGCGGGATCCTAAACTGTTTTATAAATTTGTAAATTCTAAGCGTAACAGCTCGTCTATGCCTCCTACATTTTTTCTGAAAAATGAGGGATCCAAGGACGACTTTACTAGTGCTAACCTTTTTGCAAATTTCTTTCAATCTACTTACACTTCTTCCATTAACAATATCGCTTACACTTATCCTTATCCTATTTCTTCCTCTAACTCTTTATTTTCTCCTATCATTACTGATAACGATCTAGTTACAGCAATGAAAACTTTAAAATCTTCATATTCTCCTGGGGCCGACAATATCCCAAGTTGCGTACTCAGAGAATGCTGGAGCTCTCTACATCTTCCCCTACTCAAACTTTTTAACTTATCTCTTGATTCCGCTGTTTTTCCATGTCTTTGGAAGGAATCATATATTATCCCAATTCACAAAAAGGGAG
This sequence comes from Drosophila repletoides, assembly GCA_018150835.1. Classification (NCBI taxonomy): domain Eukaryota; kingdom Metazoa; phylum Arthropoda; class Insecta; order Diptera; family Drosophilidae; genus Drosophila; species Drosophila repletoides. The sequence continues at coordinate 2,635 of JAECWQ010000194.1, read as the reverse complement.
CTAAATCCGATATATCGAATTACAGAGGAATTGCAAAGTTGTCTGCAATCCCAAAATTATTCGAAAAAATTGTAACATCAACTTTGCAGCACCTCTGTAAGTCGATAATTTCCCCTTTTCAACATGGCTTTATTAAGAATCGGTCTACCACGACTAATCTGCTTGAATTCACATCATTGGTGAATGATGCATTCCTAAGTAGAATGCAAACAGATGTCATTTATACTGATTTCAGTAAAGCATTTGACTCTGTAAATCATGATCTTTTAATCTTCAAGCTAGATCGAATTGGATTCCCCCACACTTCTGACTTGGATTTCCTCTTATTTAAAAAAAAAGAACCCAAAGAGTTCTGTTGAGATCCGAAATTTCTAAACCCGTATTTGTTACTTCGGCGTGCGCAAGGTAGTCATCTTGGTCCATTATTTTTCACATTATTTATTAATGACCTGCCTTCTATTTTTGTCCCACTCACGCATCCTTATGTATGCTGATGATGTGAAACTTATTCTTTCTTACAACGATATTTCTAAATATATTCGTCTGCAAGATGACTGTAACTCCATGCATCTTTTGAGGTCAGGCTAATAAGTTGCATTTAAATATTTCTAAATGCTTGTTTATGACTTTTTACTCCACACTTAGTCACGTATACGCTTGACAATGTACCCTTGCAACGTATAACGACAGTGGAAGACTTTGGTGTACTTTTTGATGCCAAACTTAGTTTCATTCTGCATATCTCCTCTATAACTAACAAAGCCAAGGGTGTTCTTGGATTCATTAAACGTTGGTCCAAGGAGTTTAATGATCCCTTTGTTACCAAAATCCTTTATACTTCTCTAGTTCGTCCCATACTAGAATATTGTTCATGTGTTTGGAGTCCTCAATATGGAATCCATCAAGTTGGTATTGAATCCATTCAGAAGCAATTCCTCCTCTTTGCCCTTCGTGGCTTAAACTGGGATCCCGATCGCCGTCTTCCACCGTACTCTGATAGGCTCTTACTCGTTGATCTCCCTTCATTAACTAACCGTAGAACTATCTTTGGTATTATTTTTCTTCATAAATTAATTATCGGTGACATTAGCTCTCCTTTTCTATTATCTCGTCTTAACTTTCATGTTCCACGTAGACTAACAAGAAATTATTATCCCTTATTTTTATCTAATTGCACAACTGACTATGCGTTGCACAATCGATTCCGTGTACTGTGCTCCAATTACAACGAATTTTATCACGTTATCTCTTTAGAACTCTCTCTTACACCTAAAATCTGCTCTTCTATTCTATCTTCGGGAGAACCCCAATCATTGATTGGTTGACGTGGTTGCTGCCTTGGCAACACTGCTTCTTTTTGGTTGGTGTTTTCCCTGAATTGTCCTCTCTTTCTCTCTGCTTTTCTTTTTCTTTTTTATAATTTAATACATCACTAAAAAGTCCGGATACCTACCGAGAATCCGCTCAAAATCTCGAGATTCTGATTTTTCAATACTCGATTGATTTTTGATATTTTTTTAATGTAGAAATGGATGTAGTTCTATGTCGGATATCTGCATTATAATTATTAATTATTTTCGCCACAGCAATGACTTGGCTTGAAGCGCGATACATTGACGCATCTGCTCCATCTACTATGGATCCTCGGTTCCATCAAATTGGGGCACACGGTCACATTTTTTATTATGTATGTCCATGTGATGTGTTATCTTACTTTATTACTCTCTTTCTTTCTATCCTTTTGTCTATTATGTTCTTTTTCATTCTATTTTCAACAATCTTTATATTTCTTTTTCGCCTTTTTTCCTGGTCTGATTGGGTTTTTGCCTGGGTTTCCCCCAATCCTGTGCAACAAATGTTGGACCATAAAAATTGATTGATTTTAATACCCCAGAATTCAATTTTAATCTTACTTGTAAATTTTAATTTAATTAATTTCTGGATTTTAATTTAATTTATATAATAATTATATTAATTCTTTTGTAATCCTTTAATCGACTGCAATTAGTCGATTTATTAATAAATAAATAAATTAATAAAAAACATAAGTTATATATATATAATTTTTTCTAACAGTGTTCCTTTTCTTTAATTTTTTGTTTTTTTAAATTTTGCCTATCTATTTTTTTTTTTTCACAAATATTATCTGCCTTTTCCCACTATGCACACCTGTTTCTGTTTTATTTTTTTATTAATTATTTTTTTTTTAAATTTAATTTAATTGCTGGGGCTCCTGGTGAAACTGCAGTACAATTCAATATGTAGAGGGACGAATTATTTGGGCGGCACTGTACGCCGATGTGGGGCGGCGGCAGAGACAGTCTTGGCCAGCAGCACAATTAGTCCATGTGGGGATCTACGGTGGTGGCCGTAAAAATGTACCTGCCCCAAAATTAGATTTAAGGCAAACTTTTGCCGTATCCAACTGGGGGAGGGTTTAGGTTAAGATACCCTATATAAAAATTTTCTGTAAGTATAAATATTACAATTTTTTTTGATTTTCGGGAAATATTATATACCTTTTTGTCGAATCTAGAGGCTGTATGAAGAATCTCTTTCCTAAGATCAGCCTTGAGCTGGATGCATCCAGATTAGATCTGGGATCCACGTTGCACGTGGACGCAAAATAATATTT
>JAECWQ010000191.1:0-44931 GCA_018150835.1 Drosophila repletoides | reverse complement strand
ATCTTTTAATAGACTTATGTTGGTTGTGCCGCTGTCATCGCTGCTGTTTGTAAAAATCGGGATGGCACAGCAATTAGAGGCATCACAAGTCATAAGTGTTAGTTCACATCTTTACTGTCCGGTTGGCTTCATCCAAACTTTATCCTCTTCAGTAAGCTGCTCCCTGAAAAAGCAAACGCTGACGCCAATACTGAGGCTGCATAACTCCTTCAGCAGGCAAGGTGGGCCGTAACAAATATGAATAATTATAATAATTTTACAAGACATTTGTTCACTCTTGGTAGAGAGTCCAAAAGGAGAGTCTTTTCATCCAGGTTTATCTTTCGATCGTTGACAATTATTTCTTTGTTTATTTATTTACGTTTATAAATTGTCAAAATAAAAAAGATAATATATAAATAATTTTTATTTTTTATAGACTTAGCATTTTTACACAAGTCATAAGTGTTAGTTCACATCTTCACTGTCCGGTTGGCTTCATCCAAACTTTATCCTCTTCAGCAAGCTGCTCCCTAAAAAAGCAAACGCTGACGCCAATACTGAGGCTGCATAACTCTTTCAGCAGGCAAGGTGGGCCGTAACAAATATGAATAATTATAATAATTTTACAAGACATTTGTTCACTCTTGGTAGCGAGTCCAAATGGAGAGTCTTTTCATCCAGGTTTATCTTTCGATCGTTGACAATTATTTATTTGTTTATTTATTTACGTTTATAAATTGTAAGACTTAGCATTTTTACACAAGTCATAAGTGTTAGTTCACATCTTCACTGTCCGGTTGGCTTCATCCAAACTTTATCCTCTTCAGCAAGCTGCTCCCTGAAAAAGCAAACGCTGACGCCAATACTGAGGCTGCACAACTCCTTCCGCAGGTAAGGTGGACCGTAACAAATATAAATAATTATAATAATTTTACAAGACATTTGTTCACTCTTGGTAGCGAGTCCAAATGGAGAGTCTTTTCATCCAGGTTTATCTTTCGATCGTTGACAATTATTTATTTGTTTATTTATTTACGTTTATAAATTGTCAAAGTAAAGATAATATATAAATAATTTTTATTTTTTATAGACTTAGCATTTTTACACAAGTCATAAGTGTTAGTTCACATCTTCACTGTCCGGTTGGCTTCATCCAATCTTTATTCTCTTCAGCAAGCTGCTCCCTGAAAACGCAAACGCTGACGCCAATACTGAGGCTGCATAACTCCTTCAGCAGGCAAGGTGGGCCGTAACAAATATAAATAATTATAATAATTTTACAAGACATTTGTTCACTCTTGGTAGCAAGTCCAAAAGGAGAGTCTTTTCATCCAGGTTTATCTTTCGATCGTTGACAATTATTTATTTGTTTATTTATTTGCGTTTATAAATTGTCAAAATAAAGATAATATATAAATAATTTTTATCTTTTAATAGACTTATGTTGGTTGTGCCGCTGTCATCGCTGCTGTTTGTAAAAATCGGGATGGCACAGCAATTAGAGGCATCACAAGTCATAAGTGTTAGTTCACATCTTCACTGTCCGGTTGGCTTCATCCAAACTTTATCCTCTTCAGCAAGCTGCTCCCTGAAAAAGCAAACGCTGACGCCAATACTGAGGCTGCACAACTCCTTCCGCAGGTAAGGTGGACCGTAACAAATATAAATAATTATAATAATTTTACAAGACATTTGTTCACTCTTGGTAGCAAGTCCAAAAGGAGAGTCTTTTCATCCAGGTTTATCTTTCGATCGTTGACAATAATTTATTTGTTTATTTATTTACATTTATAAATTGTCAAAGTAAAGATAATATATAAATAATTTTTATTTTTTATAGACTTAGCATTTTTACACAAGTCATAAGTGTTAGTTCACATCTTCACTGTCCTGTTGGCTTCATCCAATCTTTATTCTCTTCTGCAAGCTGCTCCCTGAAAACGCAAACGCTGACGCCAATACTGAGGCTGCATAACTCCTTCAGCAGGCAAGGTGGGCCGTAACAAATATAAATAATTATAATAATTTTACAAGACATTTGTTCACTCTTGGTAGCGAGTCCAAATGGAGAGTCTTTTCATCCAGGTTTATCTTTCGATCGTTGACAATTATTTATTTGTTTATTTATTTACGTTTATAAATTGTCAAAATAAAGATAATATATAAATAATTTTTATCTTTTTAATAGACTTATGTTGGTTGTGCCGCTGTCATCGCTGCTGTTTGTAAAAATCGGGATGGCACAGCAATTAGAGGCATCACAAGTCATAAGTGTTAGTTCACATCTTCACTTGTTCGGTTGGCTTCATCCAAACTTTATCCTCTTCAGCAAGCTGCTCCCTGAAAAAGCAAACGCTGACGCCAATACTGAGGCTGCATAACTCCTTCCGCAGGTAAGGTGGGCCGTAACAAATATAAATAATTATAATAATTTTACAAGACATTTGTTCACTCTTGGTAGCGAGTCCAAATGGAGAGTCTTTTCATCCAGGTTTATCTTTCGATCGTTGACAATTATTTATTTGTTTATTTATTTACGTTTATAAATTGTCAAAGTAAAGATAATATATAAATAATTTTTATTTTTTATAGACATTAGCGCAACTTTTACACAAGTCATAAGTGTTAGTTCACATCTTCACTGTCCTGTTGGCTTCATCCAATCTTTATCCTCTTCTGCAAGCTGCTCCCTGAAAACGCAAACGCTGACGCCAATACTGAGGCTGCATAACTCCTTCAGCAGGCAAGGTGGGCCGTAACAAATATAAATAATTATAATAATTTTACAAGACATTTGTTCACTCTTGGTAGCGAGTCCAAATGGAGAGTCTTTTCATCCAGGTTTATCTTTCGATCGTTGACAATTATTTATTTGTTTATTTATTTACGTTTATAAATTGTCAAAGTAAAGATAATATATAAATAATTTTTATTTTTTATAGACTTAGCATTTTTACACAAGTCATAAGTGTTAGTTCACATCTTCACTGTCCGGTTGGCTTCATCCAATCTTTATTCTCTTCAGCAAGCTGCTCCCTGAAAACGCAAACGCTGACGCCAATACTGAGGCTGCATAACTCCTTCAGCAGGCAAGGTGGGCCGTAACAAATATAAATAATTATAATAATTTTACAAGACATTTGTTCACTCTTGGTAGCGAGTCCAAATGGAGAGTCTTTTCATCCAGGTTTATCTTTCGATCGTTGACAATTATTTATTTGTTTATTTATTTACGTTTATAAATTGTCAAAATAAAGATAATATATAAATAATTTTTATCTTTTAATAGACTTATGTTGGTTGTGCCGCTGTCATCGCTGCTGTTTGTAAAAATCGGGATGGCACAGCAATTAGAGGCATCACAAGTCATAAGTGTTAGTTCACATCTTCACTTGTTCGGTTGGCTTCATCCAAACTTTATCCTCTTCAGCAAGCTGCTCCCTGAAAAAGCAAACGCTGACGCCAATACTGAGGCTGCATAACTCCTTCCGCAGGTAAGGTGGGCCGTAACAAATATAAATAATTATAATAATTTTACAAGACATTTGTTCACTCTTGGTAGCGAGTCCAAATGGAGAGTCTTTTCATCCAGGTTTATCTTTCGATCGTTGACAATTATTTATTTGTTTATTTATTTACGTTTATAAATTGTCAAAGTAAAGATAATATATAAATAATTTTTATTTTTTATAGACTTAGCATTTTTTTACACAAGTCATAAGTGTTAGTTCACATCTTCACTGTCCTGTTGGCTTCATCCAAACTTTATTCTCTTCAGCAAGCTGCTCCCTGAAAACGCAAACGCTGACGCCAATACTGAGGCTGCATAACTCCTTCAGCAGGCAAGGTGGGCCGTAACAAATATAAATAATTATAATAATTTTACAAGACATTTGTTCACTCTTGGTAGCGAGTCCAAATGGAGAGTCTTTTCATCCAGGTTTATCTTTCGATCGTTGACAATTATTTATTTGTTTATTTATTTACGTTTATAAATTGTCAAAATAAAGATAATATATAAATAATTTTTATCTTTTAATAGACTTATGTTGGTTGTGCCGCTGTCATCGCTGCTGTTTGTAAAAATCGGGATGGCACAGCAATTAGAGGCATCACAAGTCATAAGTGTTAGTTCACATCTTCACTGTCCGGTTGGCTTCATCCAAGCTTTATTCTCTTCAGCAAGCTGCTCCCTGAAAACGCAAACGGTGACGCCAATACTGAGTCTGCATAACTCCTTCAGCAGGCAAGGTGGGCCGTAACAAATATAAATAATTATAATAATTTTACAAGACATTTGTTCACTCTTGGTAGCAAGTCCAAAAGGAGAGAACTTTTCATCCAGGTTTATCTTTCGATCGTTGACAATTATTTCTTTGTTTATTTATTTACGTTTATAAATTGTCAAAATAAAGATAATATATAAATAATTTTTATTTTTTATAGACTTAGCATTTTTACACAAGTCATAAGTGTTAGTTCACATCTTCACTGTCCGGTTGGCTTCATCCAAACTTTATCCTCTTCAGTAAGCTGCTCCCTGAAAACGCAAACGCTGACGCCAATACTGAGGCTGCATAACTCCTTCAGCTGGCAAGGTGGGCCGTAACAAATATAAATAATTATAATAATTTTACAAGACATTTGTTCACTCTTGGTAGCAAGTCCAAAAGGAGAGTCTTTTCATCCAGGTTTATCTTTCGATCGTTGACAATTATTTATTTGTTTATTTATTTACGTTTATAAATTGTCAAAATAAAGATAATATATAAATAATTTTTATCTTTTATAGACTTATGTTGGTTGTGCCGCTGTCATCGCTGCTGTTTGTAAAAATCGGGATGGCGCAGCAGTTAGAGGCATCATAAGTCATAAGTATTAGTTCACATCTTCACTGTCCGGTTGACTTCATCCAAACTTTATCCTCTTCAGCAAGCTGCTCCCTGAAAAAGCAAACGCTGACGCCAATACTGAGGCTGCATAACTCCTTCAGCAGGCAAGGTGGGCCGTAACAAATATGAATAATTATAATAATTTTACAAGACATTTGTTGACTCTTGGTAGCAAGTCCAAAAGGAGAGTCTTTTCATCCAGGTTTATCTTTCGATCGTTGACAATTATTTATTTGTTTATTTATTTACGTTTATAAATTGTCAGACTTAGCATTTTTACACAAGTCATAAGTGTTAGTTCACATCTTCACTGTCCGGTTGGCTTCATCCAATCTTTATTCTCTTCAGCAAGCTGCTCCCTGAAAACGCAAACGCTGACGCCAATACTGAGGCTGCATAACTCCTTCAGCAGGCAAGGTGGGCCGTAACAAATATAAATAATTATAATAATTTTACAAGACATTTGTTCACTCTTGGTAGCAAGTCCAAAAGGAGAGTCTTTTCATCCAGGTTTATCTTTCGATCGTTGACAATTATTTATTTGTTTATTTATTTACGTTTATAAATTGTCAAAAGAAAGATAATATATAAATAATTTTTATCTTTTTATAGACTTATGTTGGTTGTGCCGCTGTCATCGCTGCTGTTTGTAAAAATCGGGATGGCACAGCAATTAGAGGCATCACAAGTCATAAGTGTTAGTTCACATCTTCACTGTCCGGTTAGCTTCATCCAAACTTTATCCTCTTCAGCAAGCTGCTCCCTGAAAAAGCAAACGCTGACGCCAATACTGAGGCTGCATAACTCCTTCCGCAGGTAAGGTGGGCCGTAACAAATATAAATAATTATAATAATTTTACAAGACATTTGTTCACTCTTGGTAGCGAGTCCAAATGGAGAGTCTTTTCATCCAGGTTTATCTTTCGATCGTTGACAATTATTTCTTTGTTTATTTATTTACGTTTATAAATTGTCAAAATTAAGATAATATATAAATAATTTTTATTTTTTATAGACTTAGCATTTTTACACAAGTCATAAGTGTTAGTTCACATCTTCACTGTCCGGTTGGCTTCATCCAAACTTTATCCTCTTCAGCAAGCTGCTCCCTGAAAACGCAAACGCTGACGCCAATACTGAGGCTGCATAACTCCTTCAGCTGGCAAGGTGGGCCGTAACAAATATAAATAATTATAATAATTTTACAAGACATTTGTTCACTCTTGGTAGCAAGTCCAAAAGGAGAGTCTTTTCATCCAGGTTTATCTTTCGATCGTTGACAATTATTTATTTGTTTATTTATTTACGTTTATAAATTGTCAAAATAAAGATAATATATAAATAATTTTTATCTTTTTATAGACTTATGTTGGTTGTGCCGCTGTCATCGCTGCTGTTTGTAAAAATCGGGATGGCGCAGCAGTTAGAGGCATCATAAGTCATAAGTATTAGTTCACATCTTCACTGTCCGGTTGGCTTCATCCAAACTTTATCCTCTTCAGCAAGCTGCTCCCTGAAAAAGCAAACGCTGACGCCAATACTGAGGCTGCATAACTCCTTCAGCAGGCAAGGTGGGCCGTAACAAATATGAATAATTATAATAATTTTACAAGACATTTGTTGACTCTTGGTAGCAAGTCCAAATGGAGAGTCTTTTCATCCAGGTTTATCTTTCGATCGTTGACAATTATTTATTTGTTTATTTATTTACGTTTATAAATTGTAGACTTAGCATTTTTACACAAGTCATAAGTGTTAGTTCACATCTTCACTGTCCGGTTGGCTTCATCCAAACTTTATCCTCTTCAGTAAGCTGCTCCCTGAAAACGCAAACGCTGACGCCAATACTGAGGCTGCATAACTCCTTCAGCAGGCAAGGTGGGCCGTAACAAATATAAATAATTATAATAATTTTACAAGACATTTGTTCACTCTTGGTAGCAAGTCCAAAAGGAGAGTCTTTTCATCCAGGTTTATCTTTCGATCGTTGACAATTATTTATTTGTTTATTTATTTACGTTTATAAATTGTAGACTTAGCATTTTTACACAAGTCATAAGTGTTAGTTCACATCTTCACTGTCCGGTTGGCTTCATCCAATCTTTATTCTCTTCAGCAAGCTGCTCCCTGAAAACGCAAACGCTGACGCCAATACTGAGGCTGCATAACTCCTTCAGCAGGCAAGGTGGGCCGTAACAAATATAAATAATTATAATAATTTTACAAGACATTTGTTCACTCTTGGTAGCGAGTCCAAATGGAGAGTCTTTTCATCCAGGTTTATCTTCCGATCGTTGACAATTATTTATTTGTTTATTTATTTACGTTTATAAATTGTCAAAGTAAAGATAATATATAAATAATTTTTATTTTTTATAGACTTAGCATTTTTACACAAGTCATAAGTGTTAGTTCACATCTTCACTGTCCGGTTGGCTTCATCCAATCTTTATTCTCTTCAGCAAGCTGCTCCCTGAAAACGCAAACGCTGACGCCAATACTGAGGCTGCATAACTCCTTCAGCAGGTAAAGTAAAGGTCATAAGTGTTAGTTCACATCTTCACTGTCCGGTTGGCTTCATCCAAACTTTATCCTCTTCAGCAAGCTGCTTCCTGAAAACGCAAACGGTGACGCCAATACTGAGGCTGCATAACTCCTTCAGCAGGCAAGGTGGGCCGTAACAAATATAAATAATTATAATAATTTTACAAGACATTTGTTCACTCTTGGTAGCAAGTCCAAAAGGAGAGTCTTTTCATCCAGGTTTATCTTTCGATCGTTGACAATTATTTATTTGTTTATTTATTTACGTTTATAAATTGTCAAAAGAAAGATAATATATAAATAATTTTTATCTTTTTATAGACTTATGTTGGTTGTGCCGCTGTCATCGCTGCTGTTTGTAAAAATCGGGATGGCACAGCAATTAGAGGCATCACAAGTCATAAGTGTTAGTTCACATCTTCACTGTCCGGTTGGCTTCATCCAAACTTTATCCTCTTCAGCAAGCTGCTCCCTGAAAAAGCAAACGCTGACGCCAATACTGAGGCTGCATAACTCCTTCCGCAGGTAAGGTGGGCCGTAACAAATATAAATAATTATAATAATTTTACAAGACATTTGTTCACTCTTGGTAGCGAGTCCAAATGGAGAGTCTTTTCATCCAGGTTTATCTTTCGATCGTTGACAATTATTTATTTGTTTATTTATTTACGTTTATAAATTGTCAAACTAAAGATAATATATAAATAATTTTTATTTTTTATAGACTTAGCATTTTTACATAAGTCATAAGTGTTAGTTCACATCTTCACTGTCCGGTTGGCTTCATCCAATCTTTATTCTCTTCAGCAAGCTGCTCCCTGAAAACGCAAACGCTGACGCCAATACTGAGGCTGCATAACTCCTTCAGCAGGCAAGGTGGGCCGTAACAAATATAAATAATTATAATAATTTTACAAGACATTTGTTCACTCTTGGTAGCGAGTCCAAAAGGAGAGTCTTTTCATCCAGGTTTATCTTTCGATCGTTGACAATTATTTATTTGTTTATTTATTTACGTTTATAAATTGTCAAAATAAAGATAATATATAAATAATTTTTATCTTTTAATAGACTTATGTTGGTTGTGCCGCTGTCATCGCTGCTGTTTGTAAAAATCGGGATGGCACAGCAATTAGAGGCATCACAAGTCATAAGTGCTAGTTCACATCTTCACTGTCCGGTTGGCTTCATCCAAACTTTATCCTCTTCAGCAAGCTGCTCCCTGAAAAAGCAAACGCTGACGCCAATACTGAGGCTGCATAACTCCTTCAGCAGGCAAGGTGGGCCGTAACAAATATGAATAATTATAATAATTTTACAAGACATTTGTTCACTCTTGGTAGAGAGTCCAAATGGAGAGTCTTTTCATCCAGGTTTATCTTTCGATCGTTGACAATTATTTATTTGTTTATTTATTTACGTTTATAAATTGTCAAAATAAAGATAATATATAAATAATTTTTATTTTTTATAGACTTAGCATTTTTACACAAGTCATAAGTGTTAGTTCACATCTTCACTGTCCGGTTGGCTTCATCCAAACTTTATCCTCTTCAGTAAGCTGCTCCCTGAAAACGCAAACGCTGACGCCAATACTGAGTCTGCATAACTCCTTCAGCAGGCAAGGTGGGCCGTAACAAATATAAATAATTATAATAATTTTACAAGACATTTGTTCACTCTTGGTAGCAAGTCCAAAAGGAGAGTCTTTTCATCCAGGTTTATCTTTCGATCGTTGACAATTATTTATTTGTTTATTTATTTACGTTTATAAATTGTCAAAAGAAAGATAAAATATAAATAATTTTTATCTTTTTATAGACTTATGTTGGTTGTGCCGCTGTCATCGCTGCTGTTTGTAAAAATCGGGATGGCACAGCAATTAGAGGCATCACAAGTCATAAGTGTTAGTTCACATCTTCACTGTCCGGTTGGCTTCATCCAAACTTTATCCTCTTCAGCAAGCTGCTCCCTGAAAAAGCAAACGCTGACGCCAATACTGAGGCTGCATAACTCCTTCAGCAGGCAAGGTGGGCCGTAACAAATATGAATAATTATAATAATTTTACAAGACATTTGTTGACTCTTGGTAGCAAGTCCAAAAGGAGAGTCTTTTCATCCAGGTTTATCTTTCGATCGTTGACAATTATTTATTTGTTTATTTATTTACGTTTATAAATTGTCAAAATAAAGATATATAAAAATTTTTTTTTTAAGACTTAGCATTTTTACACAAGTCATAAGTGTTAGTTCACATCTTCACTGTCCGGTTGGCTTCATCCAATCTTTATTCTCTTCAGCAAGCTGCTCCCTGAAAACGCAAACGCTGACGCCAATACTGAGGCTGCATAACTCCTTCAGCAGGCAAGGTGGGCCGTAACAAATATAAATAATTATAATAATTTTACAAGACATTTGTTCACTCTTGGTAGCAAGTCCAAAAGGAGAGTCTTTTCATCCAGGTTTATCTTTCGATCGTTGACAATTATTTATTTGTTTATTTATTTACGTTTATAAATTGTCAAAAGAAAGATAATATATAAATAATTTTTATCTTTTTATAGACTTATGTTGGTTGTGCCGCTGTCATCGCTGCTGTTTGTAAAAATCGGGATGGCACAGCAATTAGAGGCATCACAAGTCATAAGTGTTAGTTCGCATCTTCACTGTCCGGTTAGCTTCATCCAAACTTTATCCTCTTCAGCAAGCTGCTCCCTGAAAAAGCAAACGCTGACGCCAATACTGAGGCTGCATAACTCCTTCCGCAGGTAAGGTGGGCCGTAACAAATATAAATAATTATAATAATTTTACAAGACATTTGTTCACTCTTGGTAGCGAGTCCAAATGGAGAGTCTTTTCATCCAGGTTTATCTTTCGATCGTTGACAATTATTTATTTGTTTATTTATTTACGTTTATAAATTGTCAAAAGAAGGATAATATATAAATAATTTTTATCTTTTTATAGACTTATGTTGGTTGTGCCGCTGTCATCGCTGCAGTTTGTAAAAATCGGGATGGCACAGCAATTAGAGGCATCACAAGTCATAAGTGTTAGTTCGCATCTTCACTGTCCGGTTGGCTTCATCCAAACTTTATCCTCTTCAGCAAGCTGCTCCCTGAAAAAGCAAACGCTGACGCCAATACTGAGGCTGCACAACTCCTTCCGCAGGTAAGGTGGGCCGTAACAAATATAAATAATTATAATAATTTTACAAGACATTTGTTCACTCTTGGTAGCGAGTCCAAAATAGAGTCTTTTCATCCAGGTTTATCTTTCGATCGTTGACAATTATTTATTTGTTTATTTATTTACGTTTATAAATTGTCAAAGTAAAGATAATATATAAATAATTTTTATTTTTTATAGACTTAGCATTTTTACATAAGTCATAAGTGTTAGTTCACATCTTCACTGTCCGGTTGGCTTCATCCAATCTTTATTCTCTTCAGCAAGCTGCTCCCTGAAAACGCAAACGCTGACGCCAATACTGAGGCTGCATAACTCCTTCAGCAGGCAAGGTGGGCCGTAACAAATATAAATAATTATAATAATTTTACAAGACATTTGTTCACTCTTGGTAGCAAGTCCAAAAGGAGAGTCTTTTCATCCAGGTTTATCTTTCGATCGTTGACAATTATTTATTTGTTTATTTATTTACGTTTATAAATTGTCAAAAGAAAGATAATATATAAATAATTTTTATCTTTTATAGACTTATGTTGGTTGTGCCGCTGTCATCGCTGCTGTTTGTAAAAATCGGGATGGCACAGCAATTAGAGGCATCACAAGTCATAAGTGTTAGTTCGCATCTTCACTGTCCGGTTAGCTTCATCCAAACTTTATCCTCTTCAGCAAGCTGCTCCCTGAAAAAGCAAACGTTGACGCCAATACTGAGGCTGCACAACTCCTTCCGCAGGTAAGGTGGGCCGTAACAAATATAAATAATTATAATAATTTTACAAGACATTTGTTCACTCTTGGTAGCGAGTCCAAATGGAGAGTCTTTTCATCCAGGTTTATCTTTCGGTCGTTGACAATTATTTATTTGTTTATTTATTTACGTTTATAAATTGTCAAAGTAAAGATAATATATAAATAATTTTTATTTTTTATAGACTTAGCATTTTTACACAAGTCATAAGTGTTAGTTCACATCTTCACTGTCCGGTTGGCTTCATCCAATCTTTATTCTCTTCAGCAAGCTGCTCCCTGAAAACGCAAACGCTGACGCCAATACTGAGGCTGCATAACTCCTTCAGCAGGTAAAGTAAAGGTCATAACTGTTAGTTCACATCTTCACTGTCCGGTTGGCTTCATCCAAACTTTATCCTCTTCAGCAAGCTGCTTCCTGAAAACGCAAACGGTGACGCCAATAATGAGGCTGCATAACTCCTTCAGCAGGCAAGGTGGGCCGTAACAAATATAAATAATTATAATAATTTTACAAGACATTTGTTCACTCTTGGTAGCAAGTCCAAAAGGAGAGTCTTTTCATCCAGGTTTATCTTTCGATCGTTGACAATTATTTATTTGTTTATTTATTTACGTTTATAAATTGTCAAAAGAAAGATAATATATAAATAATTTTTATCTTTTTATAGACTTATGTTGGTTGTGCCGCTGTCATCGCTGCTGTTTGTAAAAATCGGGATGGCACAGCAATTAGAGGCATCACAAGTCATAAGTGTTAGTTCACATCTTCACTGTCCGGTTGGCTTCATCCAAACTTTATCCTCTTCAGCAAGCTGCTCCCTGAAAAAGCAAACGCTGACGCCAATACTGAGGCTGCATAACTCCTTCCGCAGGTAAGGTGGGCCGTAACAAATATAAATAATTATAATAATTTTACAAGACATTTGTTCACTCTTGGTAGCGAGTCCAAATGGAGAGTCTTTTCATCCAGGTTTATCTTTCGATCGTTGACAATTATTTATTTGTTTATTTATTTACGTTTATAAATTGTCAAACTAAAGATAATATATAAATAATTTTTATTTTTTATAGACTTAGCATTTTTACATAAGTCATAAGTGTTAGTTCACATCTTCACTGTCCGGTTGGCTTCATCCAATCTTTATTCTCTTCAGCAAGCTGCTCCCTGAAAACGCAAACGCTGACGCCAATACTGAGGCTGCATAACTCCTTCAGCAGGCAAGGTGGGCCGTAACAAATATAAATAATTATAATAATTTTACAAGACATTTGTTCACTCTTGGTAGCAAGTCCAAAAGGAGAGTCTTTTCATCCAGGTTTATCTTTCGATCGTTGACAATTATTTATTTGTTTATTTATTTACGTTTATAAATTTTCAAAATAAAGATAATATATAAATAATTTTTATCTTTTAATAGACTTATGTTGGTTGTGCCGCTGTCATCGCTGCTGTTTGTAAAAATCGGGATGGCACAGCAATTAGAGGCATCACAAGTCATAAGTGTTAGTTCACATCTTCACTGTCTGGTTGGCTTCATCCAAACTTTATCCTCTTCAGCAAGCTGCTCCCTGAAAAAGCAAACGCTGACGCCAATACTGAGGCTGCATAACTCCTTCCGCAGGTAAGGTGGGCCGTAACAAATATGAATAATTATAATAATTTTACAAGACATTTGTTCACTCTTGGTAGAGAGTCCAAAAGGAGAGTCTTTTCATCCAGGTTTATCTTTCGATCGTTGACAATTATTTCTTTGTTTATTTATTTACGTTTATAAATTGTCAAAATAAAGATAATATATAAATAATTTTTATTTTTTATAGACTTAGCATTTTTACATAAGTCATAAGTGTTAGTTCACATCTTCACTGTCCGGTTGGCTTCATCCAATCTTTATTCTCTTCAGCAAGCTGCTCCCTGAAAAAGCAAACGCTGACGCCAATACTGAGGCTGCATAACTCCTTCAGCCGGCAAGGTGGGCCGTAACAAATATAAATAATTATAATAATTTTACAAGACATTTGTTCACTCTTGGTAGAGAGTCCAAAAGGAGAGTCTTTTCATCCAGGTTTATCTTTCGATCGTTGACAATTATTTCTTTGTTTATTTATTTACGTTTATAAATTGTCAAAATAAAGATAATATATAAATAATTTTTATTTTTTATAGACTTAGCATTTTTACACAAGTCATAAGTGTTAGTTCACATCTTCACTGTCCGGTTGGCTTCATCCAAACTTTATCCTCTTCAGCAAGCTGCTTCCTGAAAACGCAAACGCTGACGCCAATACTGAGGCTGCATAACTCCTTCAGCAGGTAAGGTGGGCCGTAACAAATATAAATAATTATAATAATTTTACAAGACATTTGTTCACTCTTGGTAGCAAGTCCAAAAGGAGAGTCTTTTCATCCAGGTTTATCTTTCGATCGTTGACAATAATTTATTTGTTTATTTATTTACGTTTATAAATTGTCAAAAGAAAGATAATATATAAATAATTTTTATCTTTTTACAGACTTATGTTGGTTGTGCCGCTGTCATCGCTGCTGTTTGTAAAATTCGGGATGGCACAGCAATTAGAGGCATCACAAGTCATAAGTGTTAGTTCACATCTTCACTGTCTGGTTGGCTTCATCCAAACTTTATCCTCTTCAGCAAGCTGCTCCCTGAAAAAGCAAACGCTGACGCCAATACTGAGGCTGCATAACTCCTTCCGCAGGTAAGGTGGGCCGTAACAAATATAAATAATTATAATAATTTTACAAGACATTTGTTCACTCTTGGTAGCGAGTCCAAATGGAGAGTCTTTTCATCCAGGTTTATCTTTCGATCGTTGACAATTATTTATTTGTTTATTTATTTACGTTTATAAATTGTCAAAGTAAAGATAATATATAAATAATTTTTATTTTTTATAGACTTAGCATTTTTACACAAGTCATAAGTGTTAGTTCACATCTTCACTGTCCTGTTGGCTTCATCCAATCTTTATTCTCTTCAGCAAGCTGCTCCCTGAAAACGCAAACGCTGACGCCAATACTGAGGCTGCATAACTCCTTCAGCAGGTAAAGTAAAGGTCATAACTGTTAGTTCACATCTTCACTGTCCTGTTGGCTTCATCCAAACTTTATCCTCTTCAGCAAGCTGCTTCCTGAAAACGCAAACGGTGACGCCAATACTGAGGCTGCATAACTCCTTCCGCAGGTAAGGTGGGCCGTAACAAATATAAATAATTATAATAATTTTACAAGACATTTGTTCACTCTTGGTAGCGAGTCCAAATGGAGAGTCTTTTCATCCAGGTTTATCTTTCGATCGTTGACAATTATTTATTTGTTTATTTATTTACGTTTATAAATTGTCAAAATAAAGATAATATATAAATAATTTTTATCTTTTATAGACTTATGTTGGTTGTGCCGCTGTCATCGCTGCTGTTTGTAAAAATCGGGATGGCACAGCAATTAGAGGCATCACAAGTCATAAGTGTTAGTTCACATCTTCACTGTCCGGTTGGCTTCATCCAAACTTTATCCTCTTCAGCAAGCTGCTCCCTGAAAAAGCAAACGCTGACGCCAATACTGAGGCTGCATAACTCCTTCAGCAGGCAAGGTGGGCCGTAACAAATATGAATAATTATAATAATTTTACAAGACATTTGTTCACTCTTGGTAGAGAGTCCAAAAGGAGAGTCTTTTCATCCAGGTTTATCTTTCGATCGTTGACAATTATTTATTTGTTTATTTATTTACGTTTATAAATTGTCAAAATAAAGATAATATATAAATAATTTTTATCTTTTAATAGACTTATGTTGGTTGTGCCGCTGTCATCGCTGCTGTTTGTAAAAATCGAGATGGCACAGCAATTAGAGGCATCACAAGTCATAAGTGTTAGTTCACATCTTCACTGTCCGGTTGGCTTCATCCAAACTTTATCCTCTTCAGCAAGCTGCTCCCTGAAAAAGCAAACGCTGACGCCAATACTGAGGCTGCATAACTCCTTCAGCAGGCAAGGTGGGCCGTAACAAATATGAATAATTATAATAATTTTACAAGACATTTGGTCACTCTTGGTAGAGAGTCCAAAAGGAGAGTCTTTTCATCCAGGTTTATCTTTCGATCGTTGACAATTATTTCTTTGTTTATTTATTTACGTTTATAAATTGTCAAAATAAAGATAATATATAAATAATTTTTATTTTTTATAGACTTAGCATTTTTACACAAGTCATAAGTGTTAGTTCACATCTTCACTGTCCGGTTGGCTTCATCCAATCTTTATTCTCTTCAGCAAGCTGCTCCCTGAAAACGCAAACGCTGACGCCAATACTGAGGCTGCATAACTCCTTCAGCAGGCAAGGTGGGCCGTAACAAATATAAATAATTATAATAATTTTACAAGACATTTGTTCACTCTTGGTAGCAAGTCCAAAAGGAGAGTCTTTTCATCCAGGTTTATCTTTCGATCGTTGACAATTATTTATTTGTTTATTTATTTACGTTTATAAATTGTCAAAATAAAGATAATATATAAATAATTTTTATCTTTTAATAGACTTATGTTGGTTGTGCCGCTGTCATCGCTGCTGTTTGTAAAAATCGGGATGGCACAGCAATTAGAGGCATCACAAGTCATAAGTGTTAGTTCACATCTTCACTGTCCGGTTGGCTTCATCCAAACTTTATCCTCTTCAGCAAGCTGCTCCCTGAAAAAGCAAACGCTGACGCCAATACTGAGGCTGCATAACTCCTTCAGCAGGCAAGGTGGGCCGTAACAAATATGAATAATTATAATAATTTTACAAGACATTTGTTCACTCTTGGTAGAGAGTCCAAAAGGAGAGTCTTTTCATCCAGGTTTATCTTTCGATCGTTGACAATTATTTATTTGTTTATTTATTTACGTTTATAAATTGTCAAAGTAAAGATAATATATAAATAATTTTTATTTTTTATAGACTTAGCATTTTTACACAAGTCATAAGTGTTAGTTCACATCTTCACTGTCCGGTTGGGTTCATCCAAACTTTATCCTCTTCAGCAAGTTGCTTCCTGAAAACGCAAACGGTGACGCCAATACTGAGGCTGCATAACTCCTTCAGCAGGCAAGGTGGGCCGTAACAAATATAAATAATTATAATAATTTTACAAGACATTTGTTCACTCTTGGTAGCAAGTCCAAAAGGAGAGTCTTTTCATCCAGGTTTATCTTTCGATCGTTGACAATTATTTCTTTGTTTATTTATTTACGTTTATAAATTGTCAAAATAAAGATAATATATAAATAATTTTTATTTTTTATAGACTTAGCATTTTTACACAAGTCATAAGTGTTAGTTCACATCTTCACTGTCCGGTTGGCTTCATCCAAACTTTATCCTCTTCAGTAAGCTGCTCCCTGAAAACGCAAACGCTGACGCCAATACTGAGGCTGCATAACTCCTTCAGCTGGCAAGGTGGGCCGTAACAAATATAAATAATTATAATAATTTTACAAGACATTTGTTCACTCTTGGTAGCAAGTCCAAAAGGAGAGTCTTTTCATCCAGGATTATCTTTCGATCGTTGACAATTATTTATTTGTTTATTTATTTACGTTTATAAATTGTCAAAATAAAGATAATTTATAAATAATTTTTATCTTTTTATAGACTTATGTTGGTTGTGCCGCTGTCATCGCTGCTGTTTGTAAAAATCGGGATGGCGCAGCAGTTAGAGGCATCATAAGTCATAAGTATTAGTTCACATCTTCACTGTCCGGTTGGCTTCATCCAAACTTTATCCTCTTCAGCAAGCTGCTCCCTGAAAAAGCAAACGCTGACGCCAATACTGAGGCTGCATAACTCCTTCAGCAGGCAAGGTGGGCCGTAACAATATGAATAATTATAATAATTTTACAAGACATTTGTTCACTCTTGGTAGCGAGTCCAAATGGAGAGTCTTTTCATCCAGGTTTATCTTTCGATCGTTGACAATTATTTATTTGTTTATTTATTTACGTTTATAAATTGTCAAAGTAAAGATAATATATAAATAATTTTTATTTTTTATAGACTTAGCATTTTTACACAAGTCATAAGTGTTAGTTCACATCTTCACTGTCCGGTTGGCTTCATCCAATCTTTATTCTCTTCAGCAAGCTGCTCCCTGAAAACGCAAACGCTGACGCCAATACTGAGGCTGCATAACTCCTTCAGCAGGTAAAGTAAAGGTCATAAGTGTTAGTTCACATCTTCACTGTCCGGTTGGCTTCATCCAATCTTTATTCTCTTCAGCAAGCTGCTCCCTGAAAACGCAAACGCTGACGCCAATACTGAGGCTGCATAACTCCTTCAGCAGGCAAGGTGGGCCGTAACAAATATAAATAATTATAATAATCTTACAAGACATTTGTTCACTCTTGGTAGCAAGTCCAAAAGGAGAGTCTTTTCATCCAGGTTTATCTTTCGATCGTTGACAATTATTTATTTGTTTATTTATTTACGTTTATAAATTGTCAAAAGAAAGATAACATATAAATAATTTTTATCTTTTTATAGACTTATGTTGGTTGTGCCGCTGTCATCGCTGCTGTTTGTAAAAATCGGGATGGCGCAGCAGTTAGAGGCATCATAAGTCATAAGTATTAGTTCACATCTTCACTGTCCGGTTGGCTTCATCCAAACTTTATCCTCTTCAGCAAGCTGCTCCCTGAAAAAGCAAACGCTGACGCCAATACTGAGGCTGCACAACTCGTTCCGCAGGTAAGGTGGGCCGTAACAAATATAAATAATTATAATAATTTTACAAGACATTTGTTCACTCTTGGTAGCGAGTCCAAATGGAGAGTCTTTCCATCCAGGTTTATCTTTCGATCGTTGACAATTATTTATTTGTTTATTTATTTACGTTTATAAATTGTCAAAGTAAAGATAATATATAAATAATTTTTATTTTTTATAGACTTAGCATTTTTACACAAGTCATAGGTGTTAGTTCACATCTTCACTGTCCGGTTGGCTTCATCCAATCTTTATTCTCTTCAGCAAGCTGCTCCCTGAAAACGCAAACGCTGACGCCAATACAGAGGCTGCATAACTCCTTCAGCAGGTAAAGTAAAGGTCATAAGTGTTAGTTCACATCTTCACTGTCCGGTTGGCTTCATCCAAACTTTATCCTCTTCAGCAAGCTGCTTCCTGAAAACGCAAACGGTGACGCCAATACTGAGGCTGCATAACTCCTTCAGCAGGCAAGGTGGGCCGTAACAAATATAAATAATTATAATAATTTTACAAGACATTTGTTCACTCTTGGTAGCAAGTCCAAAAGGAGAGTCTTTTCATCCAGGTTTATCTTTCGATCGTTGACAATTATTTATTTGTTTATTTATTTACGTTTATAAATTGTCAAAGTAAAGATAATATATAAATAATTTTTATTTTTTATAGACTTAGCATTTTTACACAAGTCATAGGTGTTAGTTCACATCTTCACTGTCCGGTTGGCTTCATCCAAACTTTATTCTCTTCAGCAAGCTGCTCCCTGAAAACGCAAACGCTGACGCCAATACTGAGGCTGCATAACTCCTTCAGCAGGCAAGGTGGGCCGTAACAAATATAAATAATTATAATAATTTTACAAGACATTTGTTCACTCTTGGTAGCGAGTCCAAATGGAGAGTCTTTCCATCCAGGTTTATCTTTCGATCGTTGACAATTATTTATTTGTTTATTTATTTACGTTTATAAATTGTCAAAGTAAAGATAATATATAAATAATTTTTATTTTTTATAGACTTAGCATTTTTACACAAGTCATAGGTGTTAGTTCACATCTTCACTGTCCGGTTGGCTTCATCCAATCTTTATTCTCTTCAGCAAGCTGCTCCCTGAAAACGCAAACGCTGACGCCAATACAGAGGCTGCATAACTCCTTCAGCAGGTAAAGTAAAGGTCATAAGTGTTAGTTCACATCTTCACTGTCCGGTTGGCTTCATCCAAACTTTATCCTCTTCAGCAAGCTGCTTCCTGAAAACGCAAACGGTGACGCCAATACTGAGGCTGCATAACTCCTTCAGCAGGCAAGGTGGGCCGTAACAAATATAAATAATTATAATAATTTTACAAGACATTTGTTCACTCTTGGTAGCGAGTCCAAATGGAGAGTCTTTCCATCCAGGTTTATCTTTCGATCGTTGACAATTATTTATTTGTTTATTTATTTACGTTTATAAATTGTCAAAGTAAAGATAATATATAAATAATTTTTATTTTTTATAGACTTAGCATTTTTACACAAGTCATAGGTGTTAGTTCACATCTTCACTGTCGGTTGGCTTCATCCAACTTTATTCTCTTCAGCAAGCTGCTCCCGAAAACCAAACGCTGACGCCAATACAGAGGCTGCATAACTCCTTCAGCAGGTAAAGTAAAGGTCATAAGTGTTAGTTCACATCTTCACTGTCCGGTTGGCTTCATCCAAACTTTATCCTCTTCAGCAAGCTGCTTCCTGAAAACGCAAACGGTGACGCCAATACTGAGGCTGCATAACTCCTTCAGCAGGCAAGGTGGGCCGTAACAAATATAAATAATTATAATAATTTTACAAGACATTTGTTCACTCTTGGTAGCAAGTCCAAATGGAGAGTCTTTTCATCCAGGTTTATCTTTCGATCGTTGACAATTATTTATTTGTTTATTTATTTACGTTTATAAATTGTCAAAAGAAAGATAATATATAAATAATTTTTATCTTTTTATAGACTTGATGAATAATCAAAAGGTGAGTGCCCGATCAGGGAAATTCCTATCCCAATTATACAAAAATGTAAATGCTGGATTTCCCCAAAATCTCTATAGAAAGTGATCAAAATTTTCTTCCCTAGGCATCATTTACGAAAATCAAAGTCAAATATATATATATAATTTTACAACACATATATTTTTGATTTTAACACATACAGCTTATATACAATATATTTATTAGGATACGTACCAAATATACAATAATACTATCGGATACTATCGCATAGATCCGTATATGAATATGTAACACGATCAAAATATATTTGCGCCATTATTTTTGGGCCATTTTTTAAGACTTTCAATAAAATTATGTTGGTTGTGCCGCTGTCATCGCTGCTGTTTGTAAAAATCGGGATGGCACAGCAATTAGAGGCATCACAAGTCATAAGTGTTAGTTCACATCTTCACTGTCCGGTTGGCTTCATCCAAACTTTATCCTCTTCAGCAAGCTGCTCCCTGAAAAAGCAAACGCTGACGCCAATACTGAGGCTGCATAACTCCTTCAGCAGGCAAGGTGGGCCGTAACGAATATAAATAATTATAATAATTTTACAAGACATTTGTTCACTCTTGGTAGCGAGTCCAAATGGAGAGTCTTTTCATCCAGGTTTATCTTTCGATCGTTGACAATTATTTATTTGTTTATTTATTTACGTTTATAAATTGTCAAAGTAAAGATAATATATAAATAATTTTTATTTTTTATAGACTTAGAATTTTTACACAAGTCATAAGTGTTAGTTCACATCTTCACTGTCCGGTTGGCTTCATCCAATCTTTATTCTCTTCAGCAAGCTGCTCCCTGAAAACGCAAACGCTGACGCCAATACTGAGGCTGCATAACTCCTTCAGCAGGTAAGGTGGGCCGTAACAAATATAAATAATTATAATAATTTTACAAGACATTTGTTCACTCTTGGTAGCAAGTCCAAAAGGAGAGTCTTTTCATCCAGGTTTATCTTTCGATCGTTGACAATTATTTATTTGTTTATTTATTTACGTTTATAAATTGTCAAAATAAAGATAATATATAAATAATTTTTATCTTTTTATAGACTTATGTTGGTTGTGCCGCTGTCATCGCTGCTGTTTGTAAAAATCGGGATGGCGCAGCAGTTAGAGGCATCATAAGTCATAAGTATTAGTTCACATCTTCACTGTCCGGTTGGCTTCATCCAAACTTTATCCTCTTCAGCAAGCTGCTCCCTGAAAAAGCAAACGCTGACGCCAAGTCTGAGGCTGCATAACTCCTTCCGCAGGTAAGGTGGGCCGTAACAAATATAAATAATTATAATAATTTTACAAGACATTTGTTCACTCTTGGTAGCGAGTCCAAATGGAGAGTCTTTCCATCCAGGTTTATCTTTCGATCGTTGACAATTATTTATTTGTTTATTTATTTACGTTTATAAATTGTCAAAGTAAAGATAATATATAAATAATTTTTATTTTTTATAGACTTAGCATTTTTACACAAGTCATAAGTGTTAGTTCACATCTTCACTGTCCGGTTGGGTTCATCCAAACTTTATCCTCTTCAGCAAGTTGCTTCCTGAAAACGCAAACGGTGACGCCAATACTGAGGCTGCATAACTCCTTCAGCAGGCAAGGTGGGCCGTAACAAATATAAATAATTATAATAATTTTACAAGACATTTGTTCACTCTTGGTAGCAAGTCCAAAAGGAGAGTCTTTTCATCCAGGTTTATCTTTCGATCGTTGACAATTATTTCTTTGTTTATTTATTTACGTTTATAAATTGTCAAAATAAAGATAATATATAAATAATTTTTATTTTTTATAGACTTAGCATTTTTACACAAGTCATAAGTGTTAGTTCACATCTTCACTGTCCGGTTGGCTTCATCCAAACTTTATCCTCTTCAGTAAGCTGCTCCCTGAAAAAGCAAACGCTGACGCCAATACTGAGGCTGCATAACTCCTTCAGCAGGCAAGGTGGGCCGTAACAATATGAATAATTATAATAATTTTACAAGACATTTGTTCACTCTTGGTAGCAAGTCCAAAAGGAGAGTCTTTTCATCCAGGATTATCTTTCGATCGTTGACAATTATTTATTTGTTTATTTATTTACGTTTATAAATTGTCAAAATAAAGATAATTTATAAATAATTTTTATCTTTTTATAGACTTATGTTGGTTGTGCCGCTGTCATCGCTGCTGTTTGTAAAAATCGGGATGGCGCAGCAGTTAGAGGCATCATAAGTCATAAGTATTAGTTCACATCTTCACTGTCCGGTTGGCTTCATCCAAACTTTATCCTCTTCAGCAAGCTGCTCCCTGAAAAAGCAAACGCTGACGCCAATACTGAGGCTGCATAACTCCTTCAGCAGGCAAGGTGGGCCGTAACAAATATAAATAATTATAATAATTTTACAAGACATTTGTTCACTCTTGGTAGCAAGTCCAAAAGGAGAGTCTTTTCATCCAGGATTATCTTTCGATCGTTGACAATTATTTATTTGTTTATTTATTTACGTTTATAAATTGTCAAAATAAAGATAATTTATAAATAATTTTTATCTTTTTATAGACTTATGTTGGTTGTGCCGCTGTCATCGCTGCTGTTTGTAAAAATCGGGATGGCGCAGCAGTTAGAGGCATCATAAGTCATAAGTATTAGTTCACATCTTCACTGTCCGGTTGGCTTCATCCAAACTTTATCCTCTTCAGCAAGCTGCTCCCTGAAAAAGCAAACGCTGACGCCAATACTGAGGCTGCATAACTCCTTCCGCAGGTAAGGTGGGCCGTAACAAATATAAATAATTATAATAATTTTACAAGACATTTGTTCACTCTTGGTAGCGAGTCCAAATGGAGAGTCTTTCCATCCAGGTTTATCTTTCGATCGTTGACAATTATTTATTTGTTTATTTATTTACGTTTATAAATTGTCAAAGTAAAGATAATATATAAATAATTTTTATTTTTTATAGACTTAGCATTTTTACACAAGTCATAAGTGTTAGTTCACATCTTCACTGTCCGGTTGGCTTCATCCAATCTTTATTCTCTTCAGCAAGCTGCTCCCTGAAAACGCAAACGCTGACGCCAATACTGAGGCTGCATAACTCCTTCAGCAGGTAAAGTAAAGGTCATAAGTGTTAGTTCACATCTTCACTGTCCGGTTGGCTTCATCCAATCTTTATTCTCTTCAGCAAGCTGCTCCCTGAAAACGCAAACGCTGACGCCAATACTGAGGCTGCATAACTCCTTCAGCAGGCAAGGTGGGCCGTAACAAATATAAATAATTATAATCATCTTACAAGACATTTGTTCACTCTTGGTAGCAAGTCCAAAAGGAGAGTCTTTTCATCCAGGTTTATCTTTCGATCGTTGACAATTATTTATTTGTTTATTTATTTACGTTTATAAATTGTCAAAAGAAAGATAACATATAAATAATTTTTATCTTTTTATAGACTTATGTTGGTTGTGCCGCTGTCATCGCTGCTGTTTGTAAAAATCGGGATGGCGCAGCAGTTAGAGGCATCATAAGTCATAAGTATTAGTTCACATCTTCACTGTCCGGTTGGCTTCATCCAAACTTTATCCTCTTCAGTAAGCTGCTCCCTGAAAACGCAAACGCTGACGCCAATACTGAGGCTGCATAACTCCTTCAGCTGGCAAGGTGGGCCGTAACAAATATAAATAATTATAATAATTTTACAAGACATTTGTTCACTCTTGGTAGCAAGTCCAAAAGGAGAGTCTTTTCATCCAGGTTTATCTTTCGATCGTTGACAATTATTTATTTGTTTATTTATTTACGTTTATAAATTGTCAAAATAAAGATAATATATAAATAATTTTTATCTTTTTATAGACTTATGTTGGTTGTGCCGCTGTCATCGCTGCTGTTTGTAAAAATCGGGATGGCGCAGCAGTTAGAGGCATCATAAGTCATAAGTATTAGTTCACATCTTCACTGTCCGGTTGGCTTCATCCAAACTTTATCCTCTTCAGCAAGCTGCTCCCTGAAAAAGCAAACGCTGACGCCAATACTGAGGCTGCATAACTCCTTCAGCAGGCAAGGTGGGCCGTAACAAATATAAATAATTATAATAATTTTACAAGACATTTGTTCACTCTTGGTAGCGAGTCCAAATGGAGAGTCTTTTCATCCAGGTTTATCTTTCGATCGTTGACAATTATTTATTTGTTTATTTATTTACGTTTATAAATTGTCAAAGTAAAGATAATATATAAATAATTTTTATTTTTTATAGACTTAGCATTTTTACACAAGTCATAAGTGTTAGTTCACATCTTCACTGTCCGGTTGGCTTCATCCAATCTTTATTCTCTTCAGCAAGCTGCTCCCTGAAAACGCAAACGCTGACGCCAATACTGAGGCTGCATAACTCCTTCAGCAGGTAAAGTAAAGGTCATAAGTGTTAGTTCACATCTTCACTGTCCGGTTGGCTTCATCCAAACTTTATTCTCTTCAGCAAGCTGCTCCCTGAAAACGCAAACGCTGACGCCAATACTGAGGCTGCATAACTCCTTCAGCAGGCAAGGTGGGCCGTAACAAATATAAATAATTATAATCATTTTACAAGACATTTGTTCACTCTTGGTAGCAAGTCCAAAAGGAGAGTCTTTTCATCCAGGTTTATCTTTCGATCGTTGACAATTATTTATTTGTTTATTTATTTACGTTTATAAATTGTCAAAAGAAAGATAATAATAAATAATTTTTATCTTTTTATAGACTTATGTTGGTTGTGCCGCTGTCATCGCTGCTGTTTGAAAAAATCGGGATGGCGCAGCAGTTAGAGGCATCATAAGTCATAAGTATTAGTTCACATCTTCACTGTCCGGTTGGCTTCATCCAAACTTTATCCTCTTCAGCAAGCTGCTCCCTGAAAAAGCAAACGCTGACGCCAATACTGAGGCTGCATAACTCCTTCCGCAGGTAAGGTGGGCCGTAATAAATATAAATAATTATAATAATTTTACAAGACATTTGTTCACTCTTGGTAGCGAGTCCAAATGGAGAGTCTTTTCATCCAGGTTTATCTTTCGATCGTTGACAATTATTTATTTGTTTATTTATTTACGTTTATAAATTGTCAAAGTAAAGATAATATATAAATAATTTTTATTTTTTATAGACTTAGCATTTTTACACAAGTCATAAGTGTTAGTTCACATCTTCACTGTCCGGTTGGCTTCATCCAATCTTTATTCTCTTCAGCAAGCTGCTCCCTGAAAACGCAAACGCTGACGCCAATACAGAGGCTGCATAACTCCTTCAGCAGGTAAAGTAAAGGTCATAAGTGTTAGTTCACATCTTCACTGTCCGGTTGGCTTCATCCAAACTTTATCCTCTTCAGCAAGCTGCTTCCTGAAAACGCAAACGGTGACGCCAATACTGAGGCTGCATAACTCCTTCAGCAGGCAAGGTGGGCCGTAACAAATATAAATAATTATAATAATTTTACAAGACATTTGTTCACTCTTGGTAGCAAGTCCAAAAGGAGAGTCTTTTCATCCAGGTTTATCTTTCGATCGTTGACAATTATTTATTTGTTTATTTATTTACGTTTATAAATTGTCAAAAGAAAGATAATATATAAATAATTTTTATCTTTTTATAGACTTATGTTGGTTGTGCCGCTGTCATCGCTGCTGTTTGTAAAAATCGGGATGGCACAGCAATTAGAGGCATCACAAGTCATAAGTGTTAGTTCACATCTTCACTGTCCGGTTGGCTTCATCCAAACTTTATCCTCTTCAGCAAGCTGCTCCCTGAAAAAGCAAACGCTGACGCCAATACTGAGGCTGCATAACTCCTTCAGCAGGCAAGGTGGGCCGTAACGAATATAAATAATTATAATAATTTTACAAGACATTTGTTCACTCTTGGTAGCGAGTCCAAATGGAGAGTCTTTCCATCCAGGTTTATCTTTCGATCGTTGACAATTATTTATTTGTTTATTTATTTACGTTTATAAATTGTCAAAGTAAAGATAATATATAAATAATTTTTATTTTTTATAGACTTAGCATTTTTACACAAGTCATAAGTGTTAGTTCACATCTTCACTGTCCGGTTGGCTTCATCCAATCTTTATTCTCTTCAGCAAGCTGCTCCCTGAAAACGCAAACGCTGACGCCAATACAGAGGCTGCATAACTCCTTCAGCAGGTAAAGTAAAGGTCATAAAGTGTTAGTTCACATCTTCACTGTCCGGTTGGCTTCATCCAAACTTTATTCTCTTCAGCAAGCTGCTCCCTGAAAACGCAAACGCTGACGCCAATACTGAGGCTGCATAACTCCTTCAGCAGGTAAGGTGGGCCGTAACAAATATAAATAATTATAATAATTTTACAAGACATTTGTTCACTCTTGGTAGCAAGTCCAAAAGGAGAGTCTTTTCATCCAGGTTTATCTTTCGATCGTTGACAATTATTTATTTGTTTATTTATTTACGTTTATAAATTGTCAAAATAAAGATAATATATAAATAATTTTTATCTTTTTATAGACTTATGTTGGTTGTGCCGCTGTCATCGCTGCTGTTTGTAAAAATCGGGATGGCGCAGCAGTTAGAGGCATCATAAGTCATAAGTATTAGTTCACATCTTCACTGTCCGGTTGGCTTCATCCAAACTTTATCCTCTTCAGCAAGCTGCTCCCTGAAAAAGCAAACGCTGACGCCAATACTGAGGCTGCATAACTCCTTCCGCAGGTAAGGTGGGCCGTAACAAATATAAATAATTATAATAATTTTACAAGACATTTGTTCACTCTTGGTAGCGAGTCCAAATGGAGAGTCTTTCCATCCAGGTTTATCTTTCGATCGTTGACAATTATTTATTTGTTTATTTATTTACGTTTATAAATTGTCAAAGTAAAGATAATATATAAATAATTTTTATTTTTTATAGACTTAACATTTTTACACAAGTCATAAGTGTTAGTTCACATCTTCACTGTCCGGTTGGCTTCATCCAATCTTTATTCTCTTCAGCAAGCTGCTCCCTGAAAACGCAAACGCTGACGCCAATACTGAGGCTGCATAACTCCTTCAGCAGGTAAGGTGGGCCGTAACAAATATAAATAATTATAATAATTTTACAAGACATTTGTTCACTCTTGGTAGCAAGTCCAAAAGGAGAGTCTTTTCATCCAGGTTTATCTTTCGATCGTTGACAATTATTTATTTGTTTATTTATTTACGTTTATAAATTGTCAAAATAAAGATAATATATAAATAATTTTTATCTTTTTATAGACTTATGTTGGTTGTGCCGCTGTCATCGCTGCTGTTTGTAAAAATCGGGATGGCGCAGCAGTTAGAGGCATCATAAGTCATAAGTATTAGTTCACATCTTCACTGTCCGGTTGGCTTCATCCAAACTTTATCCTCTTCAGCAAGCTGCTCCCTGAAAAAGCAAACGCTGACGCCAATACTGAGGCTGCACAACTCGTTCCGCAGGTAAGGTGGGCCGTAACAAATATAAATAATTATAATAATTTTACAAGACATTTGTTCACTCTTGGTAGCGAGTCCAAATGGAGAGTCTTTTCATCCAGGTTTATCTTTCGATCGTTGACAATTATTTATTTGTTTATTTATTTACGTTTATAAATTGTCAAAGTAAAGATAATATATAAATAATTTTTATTTTTTATAGACTTAGCATTTTTACACAAGTCATAAGTGTTAGTTCACATCTTCACTGTCCGGTTGGCTTCATCCAAACTTTTCCTCTTCAGCAAGCTGCTCCCTGAAAACGCAAACGCTGACGCCAATACTGAGGCTGCATAACTCCTTCAGCAGGTAAGGTGGGCCGTAACAAATATAAATAATTATAATAATTTTACAAGACATTTGTTCACTCTTGGTAGCAAGTCCAAAAGGAGAGTCTTTTCATCCAGGTTTATCTTTCGATCGTTGACAATTATTTATTTGTTTATTTATTTACGTTTATAAATTGTCAAAATAAAGATAATATATAAATAATTTTTATCTTTTTATAGACTTATGTTGGTTGTGCCGCTGTCATCGCTGCTGTTTGTAAAAATCGGGATGGCGCAGCAGTTAGAGGCATCATAAGTCATAAGTATTAGTTCACATCTTCACTGTCCGGTTGGCTTCATCCAAACTTTATCCTCTTCAGCAAGCTGCTCCCTGAAAAAGCAAACGCTGACGCCAATACTGAGGCTGCATAACTCCTTCCGCAGGTAAGGTGGGCCGTAACAAATATAAATAATTATAATAATTTTACAAGACATTTGTTCACTCTTGGTAGCGAGTCCAAATGGAGAGTCTTTTCATCCAGGTTTATCTTTCGATCGTTGACAATTATTTATTTGTTTATTTATTTACGTTTATAAATTGTCAAAGTAAAGATAATATATAAATAATTTTTATTTTTTATAGACTTAGCATTTTTACACAAGTCATAAGTGTTAGTTCACATCTTCACTGTCCGGTTGGCTTCATCCAACTTTATCCTCTTCAGCAAGCTGCTCCCTGAAAACGCAAACGCTGACGCCAATACTGAGGCTGCATAACTCCTTCAGCAGGTAAGGTGGGCCGTAACAAATATAAATAATTATAATAATTTTACAAGACATTTGTTCACTCTTGGTAGCAAGTCCAAAAGGAGAGTCTTTTCATCCAGGTTTATCTTTCGATCGTTGACAATTATTTATTTGTTTATTTATTTACGTTTATAAATTGTCAAAATAAAGATAATATATAAATAATTTTTATCTTTTTATAGACTTATGTTGGTTGTGCCGCTGTCATCGCTGCTGTTTGTAAAAATCGGGATGGCGCAGCAGTTAGAGGCATCATAAGTCATAAGTATTAGTTCACATCTTCACTGTCCGGTTGGCTTCATCCAAACTTTATCCTCTTCAGCAAGCTGCTCCCTGAAAAAGCAAACGCTGACGCCAATACTGAGGCTGCATAACTCCTTCCGCAGGTAAGGTGGGCCGTAACAAATATAAATAATTATAATAATTTTACAAGACATTTGTTCACTCTTGGTAGCAAGTCCAAAAGGAGAGTCTTTTCATCCAGGTTTATCTTTCGATCGTTGACAATTATTTATTTGTTTATTTATTTACGTTTATAAATTGTCAAAGTAAAGATAATATATAAATAATTTTTATTTTTTATAGACTTAGCATTTTTACACAAGTCATAAGTGTTAGTTCACATCTTCACTGTCCGGTTGGCTTCATCCAATCTTTATTCTCTTCAGCAAGCTGCTCCCTGAAAACGCAAACGCTGACGCCAATACTGAGGCTGCATAACTCCTTCAGCAGGTAAGGTGGGCCGTAACAAATATAAATAATTATAATAATTTTACAAGACATTTGTTCACTCTTGGTAGCAAGTCCAAAAGGAGAGTCTTTTCATCCAGGTTTATCTTTCGATCGTTGACAATTATTTATTTGTTTATTTATTTACGTTTATAAATTGTCAAAATAAAGATAATATATAAATAATTTTTATCTTTTTATAGACTTATGTTGGTTGTGCCGCTGTCATCGCTGCTGTTTGTAAAAATCGGGATGGCGCAGCAGTTAGAGGCATCATAAGTCATAAGTATTAGTTCACATCTTCACTGTCCGGTTGGCTTCATCCAAACTTTATCCTCTTCAGCAAGCTGCTCCCTGAAAAAGCAAACGCTGACGCCAATACTGAGGCTGCATAACTCCTTCCGCAGGTAAGGTGGGCCGTAACAAATATAAATAATTATAATAATTTTACAAGACATTTGTTCACTCTTGGTAGCGAGTCCAAATGGAGAGTCTTTCCATCCAGGTTTATCTTTCGATCGTTGACAATTATTTATTTGTTTATTTATTTACGTTTATAAATTGTCAAAGTAAAGATAATATATAAATAATTTTTATTTTTTATAGACTTAGAACATTTTTACACAAGTCATAAGTGTTAGTTCACATCTTCACTGTCCGGTTGGCTTCATCCAATCTTTATTCTCTTCAGCAAGCTGCTCCCTGAAAACGCAAACGCTGACGCCAATACTGAGGCTGCATAACTCCTTCAGCAGGTAAGGTGGGCCGTAACAAATATAAATAATTATAATAATTTTACAAGACATTTGTTCACTCTTGGTAGCAAGTCCAAAAGGAGAGTCTTTTCATCCAGGTTTATCTTTCGATCGTTGACAATTATTTATTTGTTTATTTATTTACGTTTATAAATTGTCAAAATAAAGATAATATATAAATAATTTTTATCTTTTTATAGACTTATGTTGGTTGTGCCGCTGTCATCGCTGCTGTTTGTAAAAATCGGGATGGCGCAGCAGTTAGAGGCATCATAAGTCATAAGTATTAGTTCACATCTTCACTGTCCGGTTGGCTTCATCCAAACTTTATCCTCTTCAGCAAGCTGCTCCCTGAAAAAGCAAACGCTGACGCCAATACTGAGGCTGCATAACTCCTTCAGCAGGCAAGGTGGGCCGTAACAAATATAAATAATTATAATAATTTTACAAGACATTTGTTCACTCTTGGTAGCGAGTCCAAATGGAGAGTCTTTTCATCCAGGTTTATCTTTCGATCGTTGACAATTATTTATTTGTTTATTTATTTACGTTTATAAATTGTCAAAGTAAAGATAATATATAAATAATTTTTATTTTTTATAGACTTAGCATTTTTACACAAGTCATAAGTGTTAGTTCACATCTTCACTGTCCGGTTGGCTTCATCCAATCTTTATTCTCTTCAGCAAGCTGCTCCCTGAAAACGCAAACGCTGACGCCAATACTGAGGCTGCATAACTCCTTCAGCAGGTAAGGTGGGCCGTAACAAATATAAATAATTATAATAATTTTACAAGACATTTGTTCACTCTTGGTAGCAAGTCCAAAAGGAGAGTCTTTTCATCCAGGTTTATCTTTCGATCGTTGACAATTATTTATTTGTTTATTTATTTACGTTTATAAATTGTCAAAATAAAGATAATATATAAATAATTTTTATCTTTTTATAGACTTATGTTGGTTGTGCCGCTGTCATCGCTGCTGTTTGTAAAAATCGGGATGGCGCAGCAGTTAGAGGCATCATAAGTCATAAGTATTAGTTCACATCTTCACTGTCCGGTTGGCTTCATCCAAACTTTATCCTCTTCAGCAAGCTGCTCCCTGAAAAAGCAAACGCTGACGCCAATACTGAGGCTGCATAACTCGTTCCGCAGGTAAGGTGGGCCGTAACAAATATAAATAATTATAATAATTTTACAAGACATTTGTTCACTCTTGGTAGCAAGTCCAAATGGAGAGTCTTTCCATCCAGGTTTATCTTTCGATCGTTGACAATTATTTATTTGTTTATTTATTTACGTTTATAAATTGTCAAAGTAAAGATAATATATAAATAATTTTTATTTTTTATAGACTTAGCATTTTTACACAAGTCATAAGTGTTAGTTCACATCTTCACTGTCCGGTTGGCTTCATCCAAACTTTATTCTCTTCAGCAAGCTGCTCCCTGAAAACGCAAACGCTGACGCCAATACTGAGGCTGCATAACTCCTTCAGCAGGTAAGGTGGGCCGTAACAAATATAAATAATTATAATAATTTTACAAGACATTTGTTCACTCTTGGTAGCAAGTCCAAAAGGAGAGTCTTTTCATCCAGGTTTATCTTTCGATCGTTGACAATTATTTATTTGTTTATTTATTTACGTTTATAAATTGTCAAAATAAAGATAATATATAAATAATTTTTATCTTTTTATAGACTTATGTTGGTTGTGCCGCTGTCATCGCTGCTGTTTGTAAAAATCGGGATGGCGCAGCAGTTAGAGGCATCATAAGTCATAAGTATTAGTTCACATCTTCACTGTCCGGTTGGCTTCATCCAAACTTTATCCTCTTCAGCAAGCTGCTCCCTGAAAAAGCAAACGCTGACGCCAATACTGAGGCTGCATAACTCCTTCAGCAGGCAAGGTGGGCCGTAACAAATATAAATAATTATAATAATTTTACAAGACATTTGTTCACTCTTGGTAGCGAGTCCAAATGGAGAGTCTTTTCATCCAGGTTTATCTTTCGATCGTTGACAATTATTTATTTGTTTATTTATTTACGTTTATAAATTGTCAAAGTATAAAGATAATATATAAATAATTTTTATTTTTTATAGACTTAGCATTTTTACACAAGTCATAAGTGTTAGTTCACATCTTCACTGTCCGGTTGGCTTCATCCAATCTTTATTCTCTTCAGCAAGCTGCTCCCTGAAAACGCAAACGCTGACGCCAATACTGAGGCTGCATAACTCCTTCAGCAGGCAAGGTGGGCCGTAACAAATATAAATAATTATAATAATTTTACAAGACATTTGTTCACTCTTGGTAGCGAGTCCAAATGGAGAGTCTTTTCATCCAGGTTTATCTTTCGATCGTTGACAATTATTTATTTGTTTATTTATTTACGTTTATAAATTGTCAAAGTAAAGATAATATATAAATAATTTTTATTTTTTATAGACTTAGCATTTTTACACAAGTCATAAGTGTTAGTTCACATCTTCACTGTCCGGTTGGCTTCATCCAAACTTTATTCTCTTCAGCAAGCTGCTCCCTGAAAACGCAAACGCTGACGCCAATACTGAGGCTGCATAACTCCTTCAGCAGGTAAGGTGGGCCGTAACAAATATAAATAATTATAATAATTTTACAAGACATTTGTTCACTCTTGGTAGCAAGTCCAAAAGGAGAGTCTTTTCATCCAGGTTTATCTTTCGATCGTTGACAATTATTTATTTGTTTATTTATTTACGTTTATAAATTGTCAAAATAAAGATAATATATAAATAATTTTTATCTTTTTATAGACTTATGTTGGTTGTGCCGCTGTCATCGCTGCTGTTTGTAAAAATCGGGATGGCGCAGCAGTTAGAGGCATCATAAGTCATAAGTATTAGTTCACATCTTCACTGTCCGGTTGGCTTCATCCAAACTTTATCCTCTTCAGCAAGCTGCTCCCTGAAAAAGCAAACGCTGACGCCAATACTGAGGCTGCATAACTCCTTCCGCAGGTAAGGTGGGCCGTAACAAATATAAATAATTATAATAATTTTACAAGACATTTGTTCACTCTTGGTAGCAAGTCCAAATGGAGAGTCTTTCCATCCAGGTTTATCTTTCGATCGTTGACAATTATTTATTTGTTTATTTATTTACGTTTATAAATTGTCAAAGTAAAGATAATATATAAATAATTTTTATTTTTTATAGACTTAGCATTTTTACACAAGTCATAAGTGTTAGTTCACATCTTCACTGTCCGGTTGGCTTCATCCAATCTTTATTCTCTTCAGCAAGCTGCTCCCTGAAAACGCAAACGCTGACGCCAATACTGAGGCTGCATAACTCCTTCAGCAGGTAAGGTGGGCCGTAACAAATATAAATAATTATAATAATTTTACAAGACATTTGTTCACTCTTGGTAGCAAGTCCAAAAGGAGAGTCTTTTCATCCAGGTTTATCTTTCGATCGTTGACAATTATTTATTTGTTTATTTATTTACGTTTATAAATTGTCAAAATAAAGATAATATATAAATAATTTTTATCTTTTTATAGACTTATGTTGGTTGTGCCGCTGTCATCGCTGCTGTTTGTAAAAATCGGGATGGCGCAGCAGTTAGAGGCATCATAAGTCATAAGTATTAGTTCACATCTTCACTGTCCGGTTGGCTTCATCCAAACTTTATCCTCTTCAGCAAGCTGCTCCCTGAAAAAGCAAACGCTGACGCCAATACTGAGGCTGCATAACTCCTTCAGCAGGCAAGGTGGGCCGTAACAAATATAAATAATTATAATAATTTTACAAGACATTTGTTCACTCTTGGTAGCGAGTCCAAATGGAGAGTCTTTTCATCCAGGTTTATCTTTCGATCGTTGACAATTATTTATTTGTTTATTTATTTACGTTTATAAATTGTCAAAGTAAAGATAATATATAAATAATTTTTATTTTTTATAGACTTATGTTGGTTGTGCCGCTGTCATCGCTGCTGTTTGTAAAAATCGGGATGGCACTGCAATTAGAGGCATCACAAGTCATAAGTGTTAGTTCACATCTTCACTGTCCGGTTGGCTTCATCCAAACTTTATCCTCTTCAGCAAGCTGCTCCCTGAAAAAGCAAACGCTGACGCCAATACTGAGGCTGCATAACTCCTTCAGCAGGTAAAGTAAAGGTCATAAGTGTTAGTTCACATCTTCACTGTCCGGTTGGCTTCATCCAAACTTTATCCTCTTCAGCAAGCTGCTTCCTGAAAACGCAAACGGTGACGCCAATACTGAGGCTGCATAACTCCTTCAGCAGGCAAGGTGGGCCGTAACAAATATAAATAATTATAATAATTTTACAAGACATTTGTTCACTCTTGGTAGCAAGTCCAAAAGGAGAGTCTTTTCATCCAGGTTTATCTTTCGATCGTTGACAATTATTTATTTGTTTATTTATTTACGTTTATAAATTGTCAAAAGAAAGATAATATATAAATAATTTTTATCTTTTTATAGACTTATGTTGGTTGTGCCGCTGTCATCGCTGCTGTTTGTAAAAATCGGGATGGCACAGCAATTAGAGGCATCACAAGTCATAAGTGTTAGTTCACATCTTCACTGTCCGGTTGGCTTCATCCAAACTTTATCCTCTTCAGCAAGCTGCTCCCTGAAAACGCAAACGCTGACGCCAATACTGAGGCTGCATAACTCCTTCAGCAGGCAAGGTGGGCCGTAACAAATATAAATAATTATAATAATTTTACAAGACATTTGTTCACTCTTGGTAGCGAGTCCAAATGGAGAGTCTTTTCATCCAGGTTTATCTTTCGATCGTTGACAATTATTTATTTGTTTATTTATTTACGTTTATAAATTGTCAAAGTATAGATAATATATAAATAATTTTTATTTTTTATAGACTTAGCATTTTTACACAAGTCATAAGTGTTAGTTCACATCTTCACTGTCCGGTTGGCTTCATCCAATCTTTATTCTCTTCAGCAAGCTGCTCCCTGAAAACGCAAACGCTGACGCCAATACTGAGGCTGCATAACTCCTTCAGCAGGTAAGGTGGGCCGTAACAAATATAAATAATTATAATAATTTTACAAGACATTTGTTCACTCTTGGTAGCAAGTCCAAAAGGAGAGTCTTTTCATCCAGGTTTATCTTTCGATCGTTGACAATTATTTATTTGTTTATTTATTTACGTTTATAAATTGTCAAAATAAAGATAATATATAAATAATTTTTATCTTTTTATAGACTTATGTTGGTTGTGCCGCTGTCATCGCTGCTGTTTGTAAAAATCGGGATGGCACAGCAATTAGAGGCATCATAAGTCATAAGTGTTAGTTCACATCTTCACTGTCCGGTTGGCTTCATCCAAACTTTATCCTCTTCAGCAAGCTGCTCCCTGAAAAAGCAAACGCTGACGCCAATACTGAGGCTGCATAACTCGTTCCGCAGGTAAGGTGGGCCGTAACAAATATAAATAATTATAATAATTTTACAAGACATTTGTTCACTCTTGGTAGCAAGTCCAAATGGAGAGTCTTTCCATCCAGGTTTATCTTTCGATCGTTGACAATTATTTATTTGTTTATTTATTTACGTTTATAAATTGTCAAAGTAAAGATAATATATAAATAATTTTTATTTTTTATAGACTTAGCATTTTTACACAAGTCATAAGTGTTAGTTCACATCTTCACTGTCCGGTTGGCTTCATCCAATCTTTATTCTCTTCAGCAAGCTGCTCCCTGAAAACGCAAACGCTGACGCCAATACTGAGGCTGCATAACTCCTTCAGCAGGTAAGGTGGGCCGTAACAAATATAAATAATTATAATAATTTTACAAGACATTTGTTCACTCTTGGTAGCAAGTCCAAAAGGAGAGTCTTTTCATCCAGGTTTATCTTTCGATCGTTGACAATTATTTATTTGTTTATTTATTTACGTTTATAAATTGTCAAAATAAAGATAATATATAAATAATTTTTATCTTTTTATAGACTTATGTTGGTTGTGCCGCTGTCATCGCTGCTGTTTGTAAAAATCGGGATGGCGCAGCAGTTAGAGGCATCATAAGTCATAAGTATTAGTTCACATCTTCACTGTCCGGTTGGCTTCATCCAAACTTTATCCTCTTCAGCAAGCTGCTCCCTGAAAAAGCAAACGCTGACGCCAATACTGAGGCTGCATAACTCCTTCAGCAGGCAAGGTGGGCCGTAACAAATATAAATAATTATAATAATTTTACAAGACATTTGTTCACTCTTGGTAGCGAGTCCAAATGGAGAGTCTTTTCATCCAGGTTTATCTTTCGATCGTTGACAATTATTTATTTGTTTATTTATTTACGTTTATAAATTGTCAAAGTAAAGATAATATATACATAATTTTTATTTTTTATAGACTTAGCATTTTTACACAAGTCATAAGTGTTAGTTCACATCTTCACTGTCCGGTTGGCTTCATCCAATCTTTTATTCTCTTCACAAAAGCTGCTCCCTGAAAACGCAAACGCTGACGCCAATACTGAGGCTGCATAACTCCTTCAGCAGGCAAGGTGGGCCGTAACAAATATAAATAATTATAATAATTTTACAAGACATTTGTTCACTCTTGGTAGCGAGTCCAAATGGAGAGTCTTTTCATCCAGGTTTATCTTTCGATCGTTGACAATTATTTATTTGTTTATTTATTTACGTTTATAAATTGTCAAAGTAAAGATAATATATAAATAATTTTTATTTTTTATAGACTTAGCATTTTTACACAAGTCATAAGTGTTAGTTCACATCTTCACTGTCCGGTTGGCTTCATCCAATCCTTCAGCAAGCTGCTCCCTGAAAACGCAAACGCTGACGCCAATACTGAGGCTGCATAACTCCTTCAGCAGGTAAGGTGGGCCGTAACAAATATAAATAATTATAATAATTTTACAAGACATTTGTTCACTCTTGGTAGCAAGTCCAAAAGGATTGTCTTTTCATCCAGGTTTATCTTTCGATCGTTGACAATTATTTATTTGTTTATTTATTTACGTTTATAAATTGTCAAAATAAAGATAATATATAAATAATTTTTATCTTTTTATAGACTTATGTTGGTTGTGCCGCTGTCATCGCTGCTGTTTGTAAAAATCGGGATGGCGCAGCAGTTAGAGGCATCATAAGTCATAAGTATTAGTTCACATCTTCACTGTCCGGTTGGCTTCATCCAAACTTTATCCTCTTCAGCAAGCTGCTCCCTGAAAAAGCAAACGCTGACGCCAATACTGAGGCTGCATAACTCCTTCCGCAGGCAAGGTGGGCCGTAACAAATATAAATAATTATAATAATTTTACAAGACATTTGTTCACTCTTGGTAGCGAGTCCAAATGGGAGAGTCTTTTCATCCAGGTTTATCTTTCGATCGTTGACAATTATTTATTTGTTTATTTATTTACGTTTATAAATTGTCAAAGTAAAGATAATATATAAATAATTTTTATTTTTTATAGACTTATGTTGGTTGTGGCTTATCGCTGCTGTTTGTAAAAATCGGGATGGCACCAATTAGAGGCATCACAAGTCATAAGTGTTAGTTCACATCTTCACTGTCCGGTTGGCTTCATCCAAACTTTATCCTCTTCAGCAAGCTGCTCCCTGAAAAGCAAACGCTGACGCCAATACTGAGGCTGCATAACTCCTTCAGCAGGTAAAGTAAAGGTCATAAGTGTTAGTTCACATCTTCACTGTCCGGTTGGCTTCATCCAAACTTTATCCTCTTCAGCAAGCTGCTTCCTGAAAACGCAAACGGTGACGCCAATACTGAGGCTGCATAACTCCTTCAGCAGGCAAGGTGGGCCGTAACAAATATAAATAATTATAATAATTTTACAAGACATTTGTTCACTCTTGGTAGCAAGTCCAAAAGGAGAGTCTTTTCATCCAGGTTTATCTTTCGATCGTTGACAATTATTTATTTGTTTATTTATTTACGTTTATAAATTGTCAAAAGAAAGATAATATATAAATAATTTTTATCTTTTTATAGACTTATGTTGGTTGTGCCGCTGTCATCGCTGCTGTTTGTAAAAATCGGGATGGCACAGCAATTAGAGGCATCACAAGTCATAAGTGTTAGTTCACATCTTCACTGTCCGGTTGGCTTCATCCAAACTTTATCCTCTTCAGCAAGCTGCTTCCTGAAAACGCAAACGGTGACGCCAATACTGAGGCTGCATAACTCCTTCAGCAGGCAAGGTGGGCCGTAACAAATATAAATAATTATAATAATTTTACAAGACATTTGTTCACTCTTGGTAGCAAGTCCAAAAGGAGAGTCTTTTCATCCAGGTTTATCTTTCGATCGTTGACAATTATTTATTTGTTTATTTATTTACGTTTATAAATTGTCAAAGTAAAGATAATATATAAATAATTTTTATTTTTTATAGACTTAGCATTTTTACACAAGTCATAAGTGTTAGTTCACATCTTCACTGTCCGGTTGGCTTCATCCAATCTTTATTCTCTTCAGCAAGCTGCTCCCTGAAAACGCAAACGCTGACGCCAATACTGAGGCTGCATAACTCCTTCAGCAGGTAAAGTAAAGGTCATAACTGTTAGTTCACATCTTCACTGTCCGGTTGGCTTCATCCAAACTTTATCCTCTTCAGCAAGCTGCTTCCTGAAAACGCAAACGGTGACGCCAATACTGAGGCTGCATAACTCCTTCAGCAGGCAAGGTGGGCCGTAACAAATATAAATAATTATAATAATTTTACAAGACATTTGTTCACTCTTGGTAGCAAGTCCAAAAGGAGAGTCTTTTCATCCAGGTTTATCTTTCGATCGTTGACAATTATTTATTTGTTTATTTATTTACGTTTATAAATTGTCAAAATAAAGATAATATATAAATAATTTATATCTTTTTATAGACTTATGTTGGTTGTGCCGCTGTCATCGCTGCTGTTTGTAAAAATCGGGATGGCACAGCAATTAGAGGCATCATAAGTCATAAGTATTAGTTCACATCTTCACTGTCCGGTTGGCTTCATCCAAACTTTA
Source organism: Drosophila repletoides (assembly GCA_018150835.1). Lineage (NCBI taxonomy): Eukaryota > Metazoa > Arthropoda > Insecta > Diptera > Drosophilidae > Drosophila > Drosophila repletoides. The sequence goes on along the minus strand of JAECWQ010000191.1, from coordinate 5,685 downwards.
TCCTCTTCAGCAAGCTGCTCCCTGAAAAAGCAAACGCTGACGCCAATACTGAGGCTGCATAACTCCTTCCGCAGGTAAGGTGGGCCGTAACAAATATAAATAATTATAATAATTTTACAAGACATTTGTTCACTCTTGGTAGCGAGTCCAAATGGAGAGTCTTTCCATCCAGGTTTATCTTTCGATCGTTGACAATTATTTATTTGTTTATTTATTTACGTTTATAAATTGTCAAAGTAAAGATAATATATAAATAATTTTTATTTTTTATAGACTTAGCATTTTTACACAAGTCATAAGTGTTAGTTCACATCTTCACTGTCCGGTTGGCTTCATCCAATCTTTATTCTCTTCAGCAAGCTGCTCCCTGAAAACGCAAACGCTGACGCCAATACTGAGGCTGCATAACTCCTTCAGCAGGTAAGGTGGGCCGTAACAAATATAAATAATTATAATAATTTTACAAGACATTTGTTCACTCTTGGTAGCAAGTCCAAAAGGAGAGTCTTTTCATCCAGGTTTATCTTTCGATCGTTGACAATTATTTATTTGTTTATTTATTTACGTTTATAAATTGTCAAAATAAAGATAATATATAAATAATTTTTATCTTTTTATAGACTTATGTTGGTTGTGCCGCTGTCATCGCTGCTGTTTGTAAAAATCGGGATGGCGCAGCAGTTAGAGGCATCATAAGTCATAAGTATTAGTTCACATCTTCACTGTCCGGTTGGCTTCATCCAAACTTTATCCTCTTCAGCAAGCTGCTCCCTGAAAAAGCAAACGCTGACGCCAATACTGAGGCTGCATAACTCCTTCAGCAGGTAAAGTAAAGGTCATAACTGTTAGTTCACATCTTCACTGTCCGGTTGGCTTCATCCAAACTCTTCAGCAGCTGCTTCAGCAAGCCTTCCTGAAAACGCAAACGGTGACGCCAATACTGAGGCTGCATAACTCCTTCAGCAGGCAAGGTGGGCCGTAACAAATATAAATAATTATAATAATTTTACAAGACATTTGTTCACTCTTGGTAGCAAGTCCAAAAGGAGAGTCTTTTCATCCAGGTTTATCTTTCGATCGTTGACAATTATTTATTTGTTTATTTATTTACGTTTATAAATTGTCAAAATAAAGATAATATATAAATAATTTATATCTTTTTATAGACTTATGTTGGTTGTGCCGCTGTCATCGCTGCTGTTTGTAAAAATCGGGATGGCGCAGCAGTTAGAGGCATCATAAGTCATAAGTGTTAGTTCACATCTTCACTGTCCGGTTGGCTTCATCCAAACTTTATCCTCTTCAGCAAGCTGCTCCCTGAAAAAGCAAACGCTGACGCCAATACTGAGGCTGCATAACTCCTTCCGCAGGTAAGGTGGGCCGTAACAAATATAAATAATTATAATAATTTTACAAGACATTTGTTCACTCTTGGTAGCGAGTCCAAATGGAGAGTCTTTCCATCCAGGTTTATCTTTCGATCGTTGACAATTATTTATTTGTTTATTTATTTACGTTTATAAATTGTCAAAGTAAAGATAATATATAAATAATTTTTATTTTTTATAGACTTAGCATTTTTACACAAGTCATAAGTGTTAGTTCACATCTTCACTGTCCGGTTGGCTTCATCCAATCTTTATTCTCTTCAGCAAGCTGCTCCCTGAAAACGCAAACGCTGACGCCAATACTGAGGCTGCATAACTCCTTCAGCAGGTAAGGTGGGCCGTAACAAATATAAATAATTATAATAATTTTACAAGACATTTGTTCACTCTTGGTAGCAAGTCCAAAAGGAGAGTCTTTTCATCCAGGTTTATCTTTCGATCGTTGACAATTATTTATTTGTTTATTTATTTACGTTTATAAATTGTCAAAATAAAGATAATATATAAATAATTTTTATCTTTTTATAGACTTATGTTGGTTGTGCCGCTGTCATCGCTGCTGTTTGTAAAAATCGGGATGGCGCAGCAGTTAGAGGCATCATAAGTCATAAGTATTAGTTCACATCTTCACTGTCCGGTTGGCTTCATCCAAACTTTATCCTCTTCAGCAAGCTGCTCCCTGAAAAAGCAAACGCTGACGCCAATACTGAGGCTGCATAACTCCTTCCGCAGGTAAGGTGGGCCGTAACAAATATAAATAATTATAATAATTTTACAAGACATTTGTTCACTCTTGGTAGCAAGTCCAAAAGGAGAGTCTTTTCATCCAGGTTTATCTTTCGATCGTTGACAATTATTTATTTGTTTATTTATTTACGTTTATAAATTGTCAAAGTAAAGATAATATATAAATAATTTTTATTTTTTATAGACTTAGCATTTTTACACAAGTCATAAGTGTTAGTTCACATCTTCACTGTCCTGTTGGCTTCATCCAATCTTTATTCTCTTCAGCAAGCTGCTCCCTGAAAACGCAAACGCTGACGCCAATACTGAGGCTGCATAACTCCTTCAGCAGGTAAAGTAAAGGTCATAAGTGTTAGTTCACATCTTCACTGTCCGGTTGGCTTCATCCAAACTTTATCCTCTTCAGCAAGCTGCTCCCTGAAAAAGCAAACGCTGACGCCAATACTGAGGCTGCATAACTCCTTCCGCAGGTAAGGTGGGCCGTAACAAATATAAATAATTATAATAATTTTACAAGACATTTGTTCACTCTTGGTAGCGAGTCCAAATGGAGAGTCTTTTCATCCAGGTTTATCTTTCGATCGTTGACAATTATTTATTTGTTTATTTATTTACGTTTATAAATTGTCAAAGTAAAGATAATATATAAATAATTTTTATTTTTTATAGACTTAGCATTTTTACACAAGTCATAAGTGTTAGTTCACATCTTCACTGTCCTGTTGGCTTCATCCAATCTTTATTCTCTTCAGCAAGCTGCTCCCTGAAAACGCAAACGCTGACGCCAATACTGAGGCTGCATAACTCCTTCAGCAGGTAAAGTAAAGGTCATAACTGTTAGTTCACATCTTCACTGTCCGGTTGGCTTCATCCAAACTTTATCCTCTTCAGCAAGCTGCTTCCTGAAAACGCAAACGGTGACGCCAATACTGAGGCTGCATAACTCCTTCAGCAGGCAAGGTGGGCCGTAACAAATATAAATAATTATAATAATTTTACAAGACATTTGTTCACTCTTGGTAGCAAGTCCAAAAGGAGAGTCTTTTCATCCAGGTTTATCTTTCGATCGTTGACAATTATTTATTTGTTTATTTATTTACGTTTATAAATTGTCAAAAGAAAGATAATATATAAATAATTTTTATCTTTTTATAGACTTATGTTGGTTGTGCCGCTGTCATCGCTGCTGTTTGTAAAAATCGGGATGGCACAGCAATTAGAGGCATCACAAGTCATAAGTGTTAGTTCACATCTTCACTGTCCGGTTGGCTTCATCCAAACTTTATCCTCTTCAGCAAGCTGCTCCCTGAAAAAGCAAACGCTGACGCCAATACTGAGGCTGCATAACTCCTTCCGCAGGTAAGGTGGGCCGTAACAAATATAAATAATTATAATAATTTTACAAGACATTTGTTCACTCTTGGTAGCGAGTCCAAATGGAGAGTCTTTTCATCCAGGTTTATCTTTCGATCGTTGACAATTATTTATTTGTTTATTTATTTACGTTTATAAATTGTCAAAGTAAAGATAATATATAAATAATTTTTATTTTTTATAGACTTAGCATATTTACACAAGTCATAAGTGTTAGTTCACATCTCCACTGTCCGCTTGGCTTCATCCAATCTTTATTCTCTTCAGCAAGCTGCTCCCTGAAAACGTAAACGCTGACGCCAATACTGAGGCTGCATAACTCCTTCAGCAGGCAAGGTGGGCCGTAACAAATATAAATAATTATAATAATTTTACAAGACATTTGTTCACTCTTGGTAGCGAGTCCAAATGGAGAGTCTTTTCATCCAGGTTTATCTTTCGATCGTTGACAATTATTTATTTGTTTATTTATTTACGTTTATAAATTGTCAAAATAAAGATAATATATAAATAATTTTTATCTTTTAATAGACTTATGTTGGTTGTGCCGCTGTCATCGCTGCTGTTTGTAAAAATCGGGATGGCACAGCAATTAGAGGCATCACAAGTCATAAGTGTTAGTTCACATCTTCACTGTCCGGTTGGCTTCATCCAAACTTTATCCTCTTCAGCAAGCTGCTCCCTGAAAAAGCAAACGCTGACGCCAATACTGAGGCTGCATAACTCCTTCCGCAGGTAAGGTGGGCCGTAACAAATATAAATAATTATAATAATTTTACAAGACATTTGTTCACTCTTGGTAGCGAGTCCAAATGGAGAGTCTTTTCATCCAGGTTTATCTTTCGATCGTTGACAATTATTTATTTGTTTATTTATTTACGTTTATAAATTGTCAAAGTAAAGATAATATATAAATAATTTTTATTTTTTATAGACTTAGCATTTTTACACAAGTCATAAGTGTTAGTTCACATCTTCACTGTCCTGTTGGCTTCATCCAATCTTTATTCTCTTCAGCAAGCTGCTCCCTGAAAACGCAAACGCTGACGCCAATACTGAGGCTGCATAACTCCTTCAGCAGGTAAAGTAAAGGTCATAACTGTTAGTTCACATCTTCACTGTCCGGTTGGCTTCATCCAAACTTTATCCTCTTCAGCAAGCTGCTTCCTGAAAACGCAAACGGTGACGCCAATACTGGGGCTGCATAACTCCTTCAGCAGGCAAGGTGGGCCGTAACAAATATAAATAATTATAATAATCTTACAAGACATTTGTTCACTCTTGGTAGCAAGTCCAAAAGGAGAGTCTTTTCATCCAGGTTTATCTTTCGATCGTTGACAATTATTTATTTGTTTATTTATTTACGTTTATAAATTGTCAAAAGAAAGATAATATATAAATAATTTTTATCTTTTTATAGACTTATGTTGGTTGTGCCGCTGTCATCGCTGCTGTTTGTAAAAATCGGGATGGCACAGCAATTAGAGGCATCACAAGTCATAAGTGTTAGTTCCCGTCTTCACTGTCCGGTTGGCTTCATCCAAACTTTATCCTCTTCAGCAAGCTGCTCCCTGAAAAAGCAAACGCTGACGCCAATACTGAGGCTGCATAACTCCTTCCGCAGGTAAGGTGGGCCGTAACAAATATAAATAATTATAATAATTTTACAAGACATTTGTTCACTCTTGGTAGCGAGTCCAAATGGAGAGTCTTTTCATCCAGGTTTATCTTTCGATCGTTGACAATTATTTATTTGTTTATTTATTTACGTTTATAAATTGTCAAAGTAAAGATAATATATAAATAATTTTTATTTTTTATAGACTTAGCATATTTACACAAGTCATAAGTGTTAGTTCACATCTCCACTGTCCGCTTGGCTTCATCCAATCTTTATTCTCTTCAGCAAGCTGCTCCCTGAAAACGCAAACGCTGACGCCAATACTGAGGCTGCATAACTCCTTCAGCAGGCAAGGTGGGCCGTAACAAATATAAATAATTATAATAATTTTACAAGACATTTGTTCACTCTTGGTAGCGAGTAACCCAAATGGAGAGTTTTTTCATCCAGGTTTATCTTTCGATCGTTGACAATTATTTATTTGTTTATTTATTTACGTTTATAAATTGTCAAAATAAAGATAATATATAAATAATTTTTATCTTTTAATAGACT
>JAECWQ010000190.1:0-35540 GCA_018150835.1 Drosophila repletoides | reverse complement strand
TCGGGAGGTCATTGGCAGGTCATCTAGAGGTCATCTGGAGGTCAATCTGGAGGTCATCTAGAAGTCATCCAGAGGTCATCGGGAGGTCACCTGGAGGTCATCTAGAGGTCATCTGGAGGTCATGTGGAGGTCATCTGGAAGCCATCCGGAGGTCATCGGAAGGTCATCTGGAGGTCATCCGGAGGTCATCGGAAGGTCATCTGGAGGTCATCTGGAGGTCATCTGAGGTCATCGAGAGGTCATGGAGGTCATGAGGTCATTCTGACGTCATCTGGAAGGTCATCTGGAAGTCCTCTGGATGTCATCTGGAGGTCATCTGGAAGTCATCTGGAGGTCCTCTGAGGTCATCTGAGGTCCTCTGAAGGTCATCTGGAAGTCATCTAGAGGTAATCTAGAGTTCATCGGGAGGTCATCGGCAGGTCATCGGGAGGTCATCGGCAGGTCATCTGGAGGTCATCTGGAGGTCATCTGGAGGTCATCGGAAGGTCATCTGGAGGTCATCTGGAGGTCATCTGGAGGTCATCTGGAGGTCATCCGGAGGTCATCGGAAGGTCATCTGGAGGTCATCTGGATGTCATCTAGAGGTCATCTAGAGGTCATCGGGAGGTCATCGGCAGGTCATCTAGAGGTCATCTGGAGGTCATCTGGAGGCCCTCTGGAGGTCATCTGGAAGTCATCTGGAGGTCATCTAGAAGTCATCCAGAGGTCATCGGGAGGTCATCTGGAGGTCATCTGGAGGTCCTCTGGATGTCATGTAACGTAACCCGTTACGAGTTGCGTAACGTAACTACTAACGAATTACGTAACGAGTTACGTAACGAGTTACGTAACGAGTTGCTTAACGTAACCAGTTGAGTAAAGAGTGAAGTAACGTAACGAGTAACGTAAAAACGAACGTAACAAATTACGTAAGGAATTACGTAACGAGTTGCGTAACGTAACTACTAACGAATAACGTAACGGGTTACGTAACGAGTTACGTAACGAGTGACTTAACGACTATCGTAACGCGTTACGTAATGACACGAGTTACTAGTGAAATACGTAACGAATTCCGCAAGGAAACAACTTATGACAAAAGTTACGAATTACGTAACGAGCTACGTAACGAGTTGCGTAACGTAACCAGTTAAGTAAAGAGTGAAGTAACGTAACGAGAATTACGTAACGAGTAACTTAACGAATTACGTAACGAGTTACGTAACGAGTGAATTAACGACTTTCGTAAGGCGTTACGTAATGAGTAACGAATCGAATTACGTAAAGAATAACGTAACGAGTTGCTTAACGTAACCAGCTAAGTAAAGAGTGAAGTAACGTAGCGAGTTACGAAACAACGAAATACGACTAAAGTAACGAATTACGTAACGGGTTACGTAACGCGTTGCGTAACGAGATTACTAACGAATTACGTAACGAATTGCGTAACGAGTGACTTAACGACTGTCGTAGCGCGTTACGTAATGACACGAGTTACTAACGAAATACGTAAAGAATTGCGTAAGGTAACAACTTATGACAAAATTTACGAATTATGTAACGATTTACGTACGAGTTGCGTAACGTAACTACTAACGTATAACGTAACGAATTACGTAACGAGTTACGTAAAGAGTGTATCGAATTATGCAACGAATAACGACACGAGTTACTAACGAATTACGTAACAAATTACGCAACGTAACAACTTATGACGAAAGTAACGAATTACGGCACGGGTTACGTAACGAGTTGCGTAACGAGACTACTAACGAATTACGTAACGGGTTACGTAACGAGCTGCGTAACGTAACTACTAACGAATTACGTAACGAGTTACGTAACGAGTTGCGTAACGTAACCAGTTAAGTAAAGAGTGAAGTAACGTAACGAGTTACGTAACAAGAAATGACGTAACGTGTTACGTTGAGTTGCGTAACGTAATTACTAACGAATTACGTAACGAGTTACGTAACGAGCTGTTTAACGTAACCAGCTGAGTAAAGAGTGAACGTAGCGAGTTACGTAACAACGAATTACGTAAAGAGTTACGTAACGAGTTGCTTAACGTAACCAGCTAAGTAAAGAGTGAAGTAACGTAGCGAGTTACGTAACAACGAATTACGTAACGGGTTACGTTACGAGTTGCGTAACGTAACTACTAACGTATAACGTAACGAATTACGTAACGAGTTACGTAAAGAGTAAATCGAATTATGCAACGAATAACGACACGAGTTACTATCGAATTACGTAACAAATTACGCAACGTAACAACTTATGACGAAAGTAACGAATTACGGCACGGGTTACGTAACGAGTTGCGTAACGAGACTACTAACGAATTACGTAACGGGTTACGTAACGAGTTGCGTAACGTAACTACTAACGAATTACGTAACGAGTTACGTAACGAGTTGCTTAACGTAACCAGTTAAGTAAAGAGTGAAGTAACGTAACGAGTTACGTAACAACGAATTACGTAACGGGTTACGTTACGAGTTGCGTAACGTAACTACTAACGAATTACGTAACGAGTTACGTAACGAGTTGCGTAACGTAACCAGTTAAGTAAAGAGTGAAGTAACGTTACGAGAATTACGTAACGAGTAACTTAACGAATTACGTAACGAGTTACGTAACGAGTGAATTAACGACTTTCGTAAGGCGTTACGTAATGAGTAACGAATCGAATTACGTAAAGAATAACGGAACGAGTTGCTTGACATAACCAGTTAAGTAAAGAAGGAAGTAACGTAGCGAGTTACGTAACAACGAATTACGTAAAGAGTTACGTAACGAGTTGCTTAACGTAACCAGCTAAGTAAAGAGTGAAGTAACGTAGCGAGTTACGTAACAACGAATTACGTAACGGGTTACGTTACGAGTTGCGTAACGTAACTACTAACGTATAACGTAACGAATTACGTAACGAGTTACGTAAAGAGTAAATCGAATTATGCAACGAATAACGACACGAGTTACTATCGAATTACGTAACAAATTACGCAACGTAACAACTTATGACGAAAGTAACGAATTACGGCACGGGTTACGTAACGAGTTGCGTAACGAGACTACTAACGAATTACGTAACGGGTTACGTAACGAGTTGCGTAACGTAACTACAACGAATTACGTAACGAGTTACGTAACGAGTTGCTTAACGTAACCAGTTAAGTAAAGAGTGAAGTAACGTAACGAGTTACGTAACAACGAATTACGTAACGGGTTACGTTACGAGTTGCGTAACGTAACTACTAACGAATTACGTAACGAGTTACGCAACGAGTTGCTTAACGTAACCAGTTGAGTAAAGAGTGAAGTAACGTAACGAGTAACGTAAAAACGAACGTAACAAATTACGTAAGGAATAACGTAACGAGTTGCGTAACGTAACTACTAACGAATAACGTAACGAATTACGTAACGAGTTACGTAACGAGTGACTTAACGACTATCGTAACGCGTTACGTAATGACTAACGTATCGAATTACGTAAAGAATAACGTAACGAGTTGCTTAACGTAACCAGTTGAGTAAAGAGTGAAGTAACGTAACGAGTAACGTAAAAACGGACGTAACAAATTACGTAAGGAATAACGTAACGAGTTGCGTAACGTAACTACTAACGTATAACGTAACGAATTACGTAACGAGTTACGTAAAGAGTGTATCGAATTATGCAACGAATAACGACACGAGTTACTATCGAATTACGTAACAAATTACGCAACGTAACAACTTATGACGAAAGTAACGAATTACGGCACGGGTTACGTAACGAGTTGCGTAACGAGACTACTAACGAATTACGTAACGGGTTACGTAACGAGTTGCGTAACGTAACTACTAACGAATTACGTAACGAGTTACGTAACGAGTTGCTTAACGTAACCAGTTAAGTAAAGAGTGAAGTAACGTAACGAGTTACGTAACAACGAATTACGTAACGGGTTACGTTACGAGTTGCGTAACGTAACTACTAACGAATTACGTAACGAGTTACGTAACGAGTTGCTTAACGTAACCAGTTGAGTAAAGAGTGAAGTAACGTAACGAGTAACGTAAAAACGAACGTAACAAATTACGTAAGGAATAACGTAACGAGTTGCGTAACGTAACTACTAACGAATAACGTAACGAATTACGTAACGAGTTACGTAACGAGTGACTTAACGACTATCGTAACGCGTTACGTAATGACTAACGTATCGAATTACGTAAAGAATAACGTAACGAGTTGCTTAACGTAACCAGTTGAGTAAAGAGTGAAGTAACGTAACGAGTAACGTAAAAACGAACGTAACAAATTACGTAAGGAATAACGTAACGAGTTGCGTAACGTAACTACTAACGAATAACGTAACGAATTACGTAACGAGTTACGTAAAGAGTGACTTAACGACTATCGTAACGCGTTACGTAATGACACGAGTTACTAACGAAATACGTAACGAATTGCGTAAGGTAACAACTTATGACAAAAAGTTACGAGTTACGTAACGAGCTACGTAACGAGCTACGTAACGAGTTGCGTAACGTACCCAGTTAAGTAAAGAGTGAAGTAACGTAACGAGAATTACGTAACGAGTAACTTAACGAATTACGTAACGAGTTACGTAACGAGTGACTTAACGACTTTCGTAACGCATTACGTAATGACTAACGTATCGAATTACATAAAGAATAACGTAACTGCAAAACAGTTAAGTAAAAAGAGTGAAGTAACGTAGCGAGTTACGTAACAACGAATTACGTAACGGGTTACGTAACGAGTTGCGTAACGTAACTACTAACGAATTACGTAACGAGTTACGTAACGAGTTAACCAGTTAACGTAAAGAGTGAAGTAAAAAGCGTAACGAGTTACGTAACAACGAATTACGTAACGGGTTACGTTACGAGTTGCGTAACGTAACTACTAACGAATTACGTAACGAGTTACGTAACGAGTTGCTTAACGTAACCAGTTGAGTAAAGAGTGAAGTAACGTAACGAGTAACGTAAAACGAACGTAACAAATTACGTAAGGAATTACGTAACGAGTTGCGTAACGTAACTACTAACGAATAACGTAACGAATTACGTAACGAGTTAAGTAAAGAGTGACTTAACGACTATCGTAACGCGTTACGTAATGACACGAGTTACTAACGAAATACGTAACGAATTGCGTAAGGTAACAACTTATGACAAAATTTACGAATTATGTAACGATTTACGTACGAGTTGCGTAACGTAACTACTAACGTATAACGTAACGAATTACGTAACGAGTTACGTAAAGAGTGTATCGAATTATGCAACGAATAACGACACGAGTTACTAACGAATTACGTAACAAATTACGCAACGTAACAACTTATGACGAAAGTAACGAATTACGGCACGGGTTACGTAACGAGTTGCGTAACGAGACTACTAACGAATTACGTAACGGGTTACGTAACGAGTTGCGTAACGTAACTACTAACGAATTACGTAACGAGTTACGTAACGAGTTGCTTAACGTAACCAGTTAAGTAAAGAGTGAAGTAACGTAACGAGTTACGTAACAACGAATTACGTAACGGATTACGTTACGAGTTGCGTAACGTAACTACTAACGAATTACGTAACGAGTTACGTAACGAGTTGCTTAACGTAACCAGTTGAGTAAAGAGTGAAGTAATGTAACGAGTAACGTAAAAACGAACGTAACAAATTACGTAAGGAATTACGTAACGAGTTGCGTAACGTAACTACTAACGAATAACGTAACGAATTACGTAACGAGTTACGTAAAGAGTGACTTAACGACTATCGTAACGCGTTACGTAATGACACGAGTTACTAACGAAATACGTAACGAATTGCGTAAGGTAACAACTTATGACAAAAGTTACGAGTTACGTAACGAGCTACGTAACGAGTTGCGTAACGTACCCAGTTAAGTAAAGAGTGAAGTAACGTAACGAGAATTACGTAACGAGTTACTTAACGAATTACGTAACGAGTTACGTAACGAGTGACTTAACGACTTTCGTAACGCGTTACGTAATGACTAACGTATCGAATTACATAAAGAATAACGTAACGAGTTGCTTAACATAACCAGTTAAGTAAAGAGTGAAGTAACGTAGCGAGTTACGTAACAACGAATTACGTAAAGAGTTACGTAACGAGTTGCTTAACGTAACCAGCTAAGTAAAGAGTGAAGTAACGTAGCGAGTTACGTAACAACGAATTACGTAACGGGTTACGTTACGAGTTGCGTAACGTAACTACTAACGTATAACGTAACGAATTACGTATCGAGTTACGTAAAGAGTGTATCGAATTATGCAACGAATAACGACACGAGTTACTAACGAATTACGTAACAAATTACGCAACGTAACAACTTATGACGAAAGTAACGAATTACGGCACGGGTTACGTAACGAGTTGCGTAACGAGACTACTAACGAATTACGTAACGGGTTACGTAACGAGTTGCGTAACGTAACTACTAACGAATTACGTAACGAGTTACGTAACGAGTTGCTTAACGTAACCAGTTAAGTAAAGAGTGAAGTAACGTAACGAGTTACGTAACAACGAATTACGTAACGGGTTACGTTACGAGTTGCGTAACGTAACTACTAACGAATTACGTAACGAGTTACGTAACGAGTTGCTTAACGTAACCAGTTGAGTAAAGACTGAAGTAACGTAACGAGTAACGTAAAAACGAACGTAACAAATTACGTAAGGAATTACGTAACGAGTTGTGTAACGTAACTACTAACGAATAACGTAACGAATTACGTAACGAGTTAAGTAAAGAGTGACTTAACGACTATCGTAACGCGTTACGTAATGACACGAGTTACTAACGAAATACGTAACGAATTGCGTAAGGTAACAACTTATGACAAAAGTTACGAGTTACGTAACGAGCTACGTAACGAGCTACGTAACGAGTTGCGTAACGTACCCAGTTAAGTAAAGAGTGAAGTAACGTAACGAGAATTACGTAACGAGTAACTTAACGAATTACGTAACGAGTTACGTAACGAGTGACTTAACGACTTTCGTAACGCATTACGTAATGACTAACGTATCGAATTACATAAAGAATAACGTAACTAGTTGCTTAACGTCACCAGTTAAGTAAAGAGTGAAGTAACGTAGCGAGTTACGTAACAACGAATTACGTAACGAGTTACGTAACGAGTGACTTAACGACTTTCGTAACGCGTTACATAATGACTAACGTATCGAATTACATAAAGAATAACGTAACGAGTTGCTTGACATAACCAGTTAAGTAAAGAGTGAAGTAACGTAGCGAGTTACGTAACAACGAATTACGTAAAGAGTTACGTAACGAGTTGCTTAACGTAACAAGCTAAGTAAAGAGTGAAGTAACGTAGCGAGTTACGTAACAACGAATTACGTAACGGGCTACGTTACGAGTTGCGTAACGTAACTACTAACGAATTACGTAACGAGTTACGTAACGAGTTGCTTAACGTAACCAGTTGCGTAAAGAGTGAAGTAACGTAACGAGTAACGTAAAACGAACGTAACAAATTACGTAAGGAATTACGTAACGAGTTGCGTAACGTAACTACTAACGAATAACGTAACGAATTACGTAACGAGTTAAGTAAAGAGTGACTTAACGACTATCGTAACGCGTTACGTAATGACACGAGTTACTAACGAATTACGTAACAAATTACGCAACGTAACAACTTATGACGAAAGTAACGAATTACGGCACGGGTTACGTAACGAGTTGCGTAACGAGACTACTAACGAATTACGTAACGGGTTACGTAACGAGTTGCGTAACGTAACTACTAACGAATTACGTAACGAGTTACGTAACGAGTTGCTTAACGTAACCAGTTAAGTAAAGAGTGAAGTAACGTAACGAGTTACGTAACAACGAATTACGTAACGGGTTACGTTACGAGTTGCGTAACGTAACTACTAACGAATTACGTAACGAGTTACGTAACGAGTTGCTTAACGTAACCAGTTGAGTAAAGAGTGAAGTAACGTAACGAGTAACGTAAAACGAACGTAACAAATTACGTAAGGAATTACGTAACGAGTTGCGTAACGTAACTACTAACGAATAACGTAACGAATTACGTAACGAGTTAAGTAAAGAGTGACTTAACGACTATCGTAACGCGTTACGTAATGACAAGAGTTACTAACGAAATACGTAACGAATTGCGTAAGGTAACAACTTATGACAAAAGTTACGAGTTACGTAACGAGCTACGTAACGAGCTACGTAACGAGTTGCGTAACGTACCCAGTTAAGTAAAAAAGAATTACGTAACGAGTAACTTAACGAATTACGTAACGAGTTACGTAACGAGTGACTTAACGACTTTCGTAACGCGTTACGTAATGATTAACGTATCGAATTACATAAAGAATAACGTAACGAGTTGCTTAACGTAACCAGTTAAGTAAAGAGTGAAGTAACGTAACGAGTTACGTAACAACGAATTACGTAACGGGTTACGTTACGAGTTGCGTAACGTAACTACTAACGAATTACGTAACGAGTTACGTAACGAGCTGCTTAACGTAACCAGTTGAGTAAAGAGTGAAGTAACGTAACGAGTAACGTAAAAACGAACGTAACAAATTACGTAAGGAATAACGTAACGAGTTGCGTAACGTAACTACTAACGAATAACGTAACGAATTACGTAACGAGTTACGTAACGAGTGACTTAACGACTATCGTAACGCGTTACGTAATGACTAACGTATCGAATTACGTAAAGAATAACGTAACGAGTTGCTTAACGTAACCAGTTGAGTAAAGAGTGAAGTAACGTAACGAGTAACGTAAAAACGGACGTAACAAATTACGTAAGGAATAACGTAACGAGTTGCGTAACGTAACTACTAACGAATAACGTAACGAATTACGTAACGAGTTACGTAACGAGTTGCTTAACGTAACCAGTTAAGTAAAGAGGTGAAGTAACGTAACGAGTTACGTAACAACGAATTACGTAACGGATTACGTTACGAGTTGCGTAACGTAACTACTAACGAATTACGTAACGAGTTACGTAACGAGTTGCTTAACGTAACCAGTTGAGTAAAGAGTGAAGTAATGTAACGAGTAACGTAAAAACGAACGTAACAAATTACGTAAGGAATTACGTAACGAGTTGCGTAACGTAACTACTAACGAATTAACGTAACGAATTACGTAACGAGTTACGTAAAGAGTGACTTAACGACTATCGTAACGCGTTACGTAATGACACGAGTTACTAACGAAATACGTAACGAATTGCGTAAGGTAACAACTTATGACAAAAGTTACGAGTTACGTAACGAGCTACGTAACGAGTTGCGTAACGTACCCAGTTAAGTAAAGAGTGAAGTAACGTAACGAGAATTACGTAACGAGTTACTTAACGAATTACGTAACGAGTTACGTAACGAGTGACTTAACGACTTTCGTAACGCGTTACGTAATGACTAACGTATCGAATTACATAAAGAATAACGTAACGAGCTGCTTAACATAACCAGTTAAGTAAAGAGTGAAGTAACGTAGCGAGTTACGTAACAACGAATTACGTAAAGAGTTACGTAACGAGTTGCTTAACGTAACCAGCTAAGTAAAGAGTGAAGTAACGTAGCGAGTTACGTAACAACGAATTACGTAACGGGTTACGTTACGAGTTGCGTAACGTAACTACTAACGTATAACGTAACGAATTACGTATCGAGTTACGTAAAGAGTGTATCGAATTATGCAACGAATAACGACACGAGTTACTAACGAATTACGTAACAAATTACGCAACGTAACAACTTATGACGAAAGTAACGAATTACGGCACGGGTTACGTAACGAGTTGCGTAACGAGACTACTAACGAATTACGTAACGGGTTACGTAACGAGTTGCGTAACGTAACTAACGAATTACGTAACGAGTTACGTAACGAGTTGCTTAACGTAACCAGTTGAAGTAAAGAGTAGAATAACGTAACGAGTTACGTAACAACGAATTACGTAACGGGTTACGTTACGAGTTGCGTAACGTAACTACTAACGAATTACGTAACGAGTTACGTAACGAGTTGCTTAACGTAACCAGTTGAGTAAAGACTGAAGTAACGTAACGAGTAACGTAAAAACGAACGTAACAAATTACGTAAGGAATTACGTAACGAGTTGTGTAACGTAACTACTAACGAATAACGTAACGAATTACGTAACGAGTTAAGTAAAGAGTGACTTAACGACTATCGTAACGCGTTACGTAATGACACGAGTTACTAACGAAATACGTAACGAATTGCGTAAGGTAACAACTTATGACAAAAGTTACGAGTTACGTAACGAGCTACGTAACGAGCTACGTAACGAGTTGCGTAACGTACCCAGTTAAGTAAAGAGTGAAGTAACGTAACGAGAATTACGTAACGAGTAACTTAACGAATTACGTAACGAGTTACGTAACGAGTGACTTAACGACTTTCGTAACGCATTACGTAATGACTAACGTATCGAATTACATAAAGAATAACGTAACTAGTTGCTTAACGTCACCAGTTAAGTAAAGAGTGAAGTAACGTAGCGAGTTACGTAACAACGAATTACGTAACGAGTTACGTAACGAGTGACTTAACGACTTTCGTAACGCGTTACATAATGACTAACGTATCGAATTACATAAAGAATAACGTAACGAGTTGCTTGACATAACCAGTTAAGTAAAGAGTGAAGTAACGTAGCGAGTTACGTAACAACGAATTACGTAAAGAGTTACGTAACGAGTTGCTTAACGTAACAAGCTAAGTAAAGAGTGAAGTAACGTAGCGAGTTACGTAACAACGAATTACGTAACGGGCTACGTTACGAGTTGCGTAACGTAACTACTAACGAATTACGTAACGAGTTACGTAACGAGTTGCTTAACGTAACCAGTTGCGTAAAGAGTGAAGTAACGTAACGAGTAACGTAAAAACGAACGTAACAAATTACGTAAGGAATTACGTAACGAGTTGCGTAACGTAACTACTAACGAATAACGTAACGAATTACGTAACGAGTTAAGTAAAGAGTGACTTAACGACTATCGTAACGCGTTACGTAATGACACGAGTTACTAACGAATTACGTAACAAATTACGCAACGTAACAACTTATGACGAAAGTAACGAATTACGGCACGGGTTACGTAACGAGTTGCGTAACGAGACTACTAACGAATTACGTAACGGGTTACGTAACGAGTTGATCGTAACGTAACTACTAACGAATTACGTAACGAGTTACGTAACGAGTTGCTTAACGTAACCAGTTAAGTAAAGAGTGAAGTAACGTAACGAGTTACGTAACAACGAATTACGTAACGGGTTACGTTACGAGTTGCGTAACGTAACTACTAACGAATTACGTAACGAGTTACGTAACGAGTTGCTTAACGTAACCAGTTGAGTAAAGAGTGAAGTAACGTAACGAGTAACGTAAAAACGAACGTAACAAATTACGTAAGGAATTACGTAACGAGTTGCGTAACGTAACTACTAACGAATAACGTAACGAATTACGTAACGAGTTAAGTAAAGAGTGACTTAACGACTATCGTAACGCGTTACGTAATGACAAGAGTTACTAACGAAATACGTAACGAATTGCGTAAGGTAACAACTTATGACAAAAGTTACGAGTTACGTAACGAGCTACGTAACGAGCTACGTAACGAGTTGCGTAACGTACCCAGTTAAGTAAAAAGAATTACGTAACGAGTAACTTAACGAATTACGTAACGAGTTACGTAACGAGTGACTTAACGACTTTCGTAACGCGTTACGTAATGATTAACGTATCGAATTACATAAAGAATAACGTAACGAGTTGCTTAACGTAACCAGTTAAGTAAAGAGTGAAGTAACGTAACGAGTTACGTAACAACGAATTACGTAACGGGTTACGTTACGAGTTGCGTAACGTAACTACTAACGAATTACGTAACGAGTTACGTAACGAGTTGCTTAACGTAACCAGTTGAGTAAAGAGTGAAGTAACGTAACGAGTAACGTAAAAACGAACGTAACAAATTACGTAAGGAATAACGTAACGAGTTGCGTAACGTAACTACTAACGAATAACGTAACGAATTACGTAACGAGTTACGTAACGAGTGACTTAACGACTATCGTAACGCGTTACGTAATGACTAACGTATCGAATTACGTAAAGAATAACGTAACGAGTTGCTTAACGTAACCAGTTGAGTAAAGAGTGAAGTAACGTAACGAGTAACGTAAAAACGGACGTAACAAATTACGTAAGGAATAACGTAACGAGTTGCGTAACGTAACTACTAACGAATAACGTAACGAATTACGTAACGAGTTACGTAAAGAGTGACTTAACGACTATCGTAACGCGTTACGTAATGACACGAGTTACTAACGAAATACGTAACGAATTGCGTAAGGTAACAACTTATGACAAAAGTTACGAGTTACGTAACGAGCTACGTAACGAGCTACGTAACGAGTTGCGTAACGTACCCAGTTAAGTAAAGAGTGAAGTAACGTAACGAGAATTACGTAACGAGTAACTTAACGAATTACGTAACGAGTTACGTAACGAGTGACTTAACGACTTTCGTAACGCATTACGTAATGACTAACGTATCGAATTACATAAAGAATAACGTAACTAGTTGCTTAACGTAACCAGTTAAGTAAAGAGTGAAGTAACGTAGCGAGTTACGTAACAACGAATTACGTAACGGGTTACGTAACGAGTTGCGTAACGTAACTACTAACGAATTACGTAACGAGTTACGTAACGAGTTGCTTAACGTAACCAGTTAAGTAAAGAGTGAAGTAACGTAACGAGTTACGTAACAACGAATTACGTAACGGGTTACGTTACGAGTTGCGTAACGTAACTACTAACGAATTACGTAACGAGTTACGTAACGAGTTGCTTAACGTAACCAGTTGAGTAAAGAGTGAAGTAACGTAACGAGTAACGTAAAAAAGAACGTAACAAATTACGTAAGGAATTACGTAACGAGTTGCGTAACGTAACTACTAACGAATAACGTAACGAATTACGTAACGAGTTAAGTAAAGAGTGACTTAACGACTATCGTAACGCGTTACGTAATGACACGAGTTACTAACGAAATACGTAACGAATTGCGTAAGGTAACAACTTATGACAAAATTTACGAATTATGTAACGATTTACGTACGAGTTGCGTAACGTAACTACTAACGTATAACGTAACGAATTACGTAACGAGTTACGTAAAGAGTGTATCGAATTATGCAACGAATAACGACACGAGTTACTAACGAATTACGTAACAAATTACGCAACGTAACAACTTATGACGAAAGTAACGAATTACGGCACGGGTTACGTAACGAGTTGCGTAACGAGACTACTAACGAATTACGTAACGGGTTACGTAACGAGTTGCGTAACGTAACTACTAACGTATTACGTAACGAGTTACGTAACGAGTTGCTTAACGTAACCAGTTGAGTAAAGAGTGAAGTAACGTAACGAGTAACGTAAAAACGAACGTAACAAATTACGTAAGGAATTACGTAACGAGTTGCGTAACGTAACTACTAACGAATAACGTAACGAATTACGTAACGAGTTACGTAAAGAGTGACTTAACGACTATCGTAACGCGTTACGTAATGACACGAGTTACTAACGAAATACGTAACGAATTGCGTAAGGTAACAACTTATGACAAAGTTACGAGTTACGTAACGAGCTACGTAACGAGTTGCGTAACGTACCCAGTTAAGTAAAGAGTGAAGTAACGTAACGAGAATTACGTAACGAGTTACTTAACGAATTACGTAACGAGTTACGTAACGAGTGACTTAACGACTTTCGTAACGCGTTACGTAATGACTAACGTATCGAATTACATAAAGAATAACGTAACGAGTTGCTTAACATAACCAGTTAAGTAAAGAGTGAAGTAACGTAGCGAGTTACGTAACAACGAATTACGTAAAGAGTTACGTAACGAGTTGCTTAACGTAACCAGCTAAGTAAAGAGTGAAGTAACGTAGCGAGTTACGTAACAACGAATTACGTAACGGGTTACGTTACGAGTTGCGTAACGTAACTACTAACGTATAACGTAACGAATTACGTAACGAGTTACGTAAAAAGTGTATCGAATTATGCAACGAATAACGACACGAGTTACTAACGAATTACGTAACAAATTACGCAACGTAACAACTTATGACGAAAGTAACGAATTACGGCACGGGTTACGTAACGAGTTGCGTAACGAGACTACTAACGAATTACGTAACGGGTTACGTAACGAGTTGCGTAACGTAACTACTAACGAATTACGTAACGAGTTACGTAACGAGTTGCTTAACGTAACCAGTTAAGTAAAGAGTGAAGTAACGTAACGAGTTACGTAACAACGAATTACGTAACGGGTTACGTTACGAGTTGCGTAACGTAACTACTAACGAATTACGTAACGAGTTACGTAACGAGTTGCTTAACGTAACCAGTTGAGTAAAGACTGAAGTAACGTAACGAGTAACGTAAAAACGAACGTAACAAATTACGTAAGGAATTACGTAACGAGTTGTGTAACGTAACTACTAACGAATAACGTAACGAATTACGTAACGAGTTAAGTAAAGAGTGACTTAACGACTATCGTAACGCGTTACGTAATGACACGAGTTACTAACGAAATACGTAACGAATTGCGTAAGGTAACAACTTATGACAAAAGTTACGAGTTACGTAACGAGCTACGTAACGAGCTACGTAACGAGTTGCGTAACGTACCCAGTTAAGTAAAGAGGGAAGTAACGTAACGAGAATTACGTAACGAGTAACTTAACGAATTACGTAACGAGTTACGTAACGAGTGACTTAACGACTTTCGTAACGCATTACGTAATGACTAACGTATCGAATTACATAAAGAATAACGTAACTAGTTGCTTGACATAACCAGTTAAGTAAAGAGTGAAGTAACGTAGCGAGTTACGTAACAACGAATTACGTAAAGAGTTACGTAACGAGTTGCTTAACGTAACCAGCTAAGTAAAGAGTGAAGTAACGTAGCGAGTTACGTAACAACGAATTACGTAACGAGTTACGTAACGAGTGACTTAACGACTTTCGTAACGCGTTACATAATGACTAACGTATCGAATTACATAAAGAATAACGTAACGAGTTGCTTGACATAACCAGTTAAGTAAAGAGTGAAGTAACGTAGTCGAGTTACGTAACAACGAATTACGTAAAGAGTTACGTAACGAGTTACTTAACGTAACCAGCTAAGTAAAGAGTGAAGTAACGTAGCGAGTTACGTAACAACGAATTACGTAACGGGTTACGTTACGAGTTGCGTAACGTAACTACTAACGAATTACGTAACGAGTTACGTAACGAGTTGCTTAACGTAACCAGTTGAGTAAAGAGTGAAGTAACGTAACGAGTAACGTAAAACGAACGTAACAAATTACGTAAGGAATTACGTAACGAGTTGCGTAACGTAACTACTAACGAATAACGTAACGAATTACGTAACGAGTTAAGTAAAGAGTGACTTAACGACTATCGTAACGCGTTACGTAATGACACGAGTTACTAACGAATTACGTAACAAATTACGCAACGTAACAACTTATGACGAAAGTAACGAATTACGGCACGGGTTACGTAACGAGTTGCGTAACGAGACTACTAACGAATTACGTAACGGGTTACGTAACGAGTTGCGTAACGTAACTACTAACGAATAACGTAACGAGTTACGTAACGAGTTGCTTAACGTAACCAGTTAAGATAAAGAGTGAAGTAACGTAACGAGTTACGTAACAACGAATTACGTAACGGGTTACGTTACGAGTTGTGTAACGTAACTACTAACGAATTACGTAACGAGTTACGTAACGAGTTGCTTAACGTAACCAGTTGAGTAAAGACTGAAGTAACGTAACGAGTAACGTAAAAACGAACGTAACAAATTACGTAAGGAATTACGTAACGAGTTGCGTAACGTAACTACAAACGAATAACGTAACGAATTACGTAACGAGTTAAGTACAGAGTGACTTAACGACTATTACGTAACGCGTTACGTAATGACAAGAGTTACTAACGAAATACGTAACGAATTGCGTAAGGTAACAACTTATGACAAAGTTACGAGTTACGTAACGAGCTACGTAACGAGCTACGTAACGAGTTGCGTAACGTACCCAGTTAAGTAAAAAGAATTACGTAACGAGTAACTTAACGAATTACGTAACGAGTTACGTAACGAGTGACTTAACGACTTTCGTAACGCGTTACGTAATGATTAACGTATCGAATTACATAAAGAATAACGTAACGAGTTGCTTAACGTAACCAGTTAAGTAAAGAGTGAAGTAACGTAACGAGTTACGTAACAACGAATTACGTAACGGGTTACGTTACGAGTTGCGTAATGTAACTACTAACGAATTACGTAACGGGTTACGTAACGAGTTGCTTAACGTAACCAGTTGAGTAAAGAGTGAAGTAACGTAACGAGTAACGTAAAAACGAACGTAACAAATTACGTAAGGAATTACGTAACGAGTTGCGTAACGTAACTACTAACGAATAACGTAACGAATTACGTAACGAGTTACGTAAAGAGTGACTTAACGACTATCGTAACGCGTTACGTAATGACACGAGTTACTAACGAAATACGTAACGAATTGCGTAAGGTAACAACTTATGACAAAAGTTACGAGTTACGTAACGAGCTACGTAACGAGCTACGTAACGAGTTGCGTAACGTACCCAGTTAAGTATAGAGTGAAGTAACGTAACGAGAATTACGTAACGAGTAACTTAACGAATTACGTAACGAGTTACGTAACGAGTGACTTAACGACTATCGTAACGCGTTACGTAATGACACGAGTTACTAACGAAATACGTAACGAATTCCGCAAGGAAACAACTTATGACAAAAGTTACGAATTACGTAACGAGCTACGTAACGAGTTGCGTAACGTAACCAGTTAAGTAAAGAGTGAAGTAACGTAACGAGAATTACGTAACGAGTAACTTAACGAATTACGTAACGAGTTACGTAACGAGTGACTTAACGACTATCGTAACGCGTTACGTAATGACTAACGTATCGAATTACGTAAAGAATAACGTAACGAGTTGCTTAACGTAACCAGTTGAGTAAAGAGTGAAGTAACGTAACGAGTAACGTAAAAACGAACGTAACAAATTACGTAAGGAATTACGTAACGAGTTGCGTAACGTAACTACTAACGAATAACGTAACGAATTACGTAACGAGTTACGTAAAGAGTGACTTAACGACTATCGTAACGCGTTACGTAATGACACGAGTTACTAACGAAATACGTAACGAATTGCGTAAGGTAACAACTTATGACAAAAGTTACGAGTTACGTAACGAGATACGTAACGAGTTACGTAACGAGTTGCGTAACGTACCCAGTTAAGTATAGAGTGAAGTAACGTAACGAGAATTACGTAACGAGTAACTTAACGAATTACGTAACGAGTTACGTAACGAGTGACTTAAAGAATTTCGTAACGCGTTACGTAATGATTAACGTATCGAATTACATAAAGAATAACGTAACGAGTTGCTTAACGTAACCAGTTAAGTAAAGAGTGAAGTAACGTAAAGAGTAAAGTAAAAACGAACGTAACAAATTACGTAAGGAATTACGTAACGAGTTGCGTAACGTAACTACTAACGAATAACGTAACGAATTACGTAACGAGTTACGTAACGAGTGACTTAACGACTATCGTAACGCGTTACGTAATGACTAACGTATCGAATTACGTAAAGAATAACGTAACGAGTTGCTTAACGTAACCAGTTAAGTAAAGAGTGAAGTAACGTAACGAGTTACGTAACAACGAATTACGTAACGGGTTACGTTACGAGTTGCGTAACGTAACTACTAACGAATTACGTAACGAGTTACGTTAAGAGTTGCTTAACGTAACCAGCTAAGTAAAGAGTGAAGTAACGTAAAGAGTAAAGTAAAAACGAACGTAACAAATTACGTAAGGAATTACGTAACGAGTTGCGTAACGTAACTACTAACGAATAACGTAACGAATTACGTAACGAGTTACGTAACGAGTGACTTAACGACTATCGTAACGCGTTACGTAATGACTAACGTATCGAATTACGTAAAGAATAACGTAACGAGTTGCTTAACGTAACCAGTTAAGTAAAGAGTGAAGTAACGTAACGAGTTACGTAACAACGAATTACGTAACGGTTTACGTTACGAGTTGCGTAACGTAACTACTTACGAATTACGTAACGAGTTACGTAAAGAGTGTATCGAATTATGCAACGAATAACGACACGAGTTACTAACGAATTAAGTAACAAATTACGCAACGTAACAACTTATGACGAAAGTAACGAATTACGTAACGAGTTACGTAACGAGTGACTTAACGACTATCGTAACGCGTTACGTAATGACTAACGTATCGAATTACGTAAAGAATAACGTAATGAGTTGCTTAACGTAACCAGTTAAGTAAAGAGTGAAGTAACGTAACGAGTTACGTAACAACGAATTACGTAACGGGTTACGTTACAAGTTGCGTAACGTAACTACTAACGAATTACCTAACGAGTTACGTTACGAGTTGCTTTACGTAACCAGTTGAGTAAAGAGTGAAGTAACGTAACGAGTAACGTAAAAACGAACGTAACAAATTACGTAAGGAATTACGTAACGAGTTACGTAACGAGTGACTTAACGACTATTGTAACGCGTTACGTAATGACACGAGTTACTAACGAAATACGTAACGAATTGCGCACGGAAACAACTTATGACAAAAGTTACGAATTACGTAACGAGATACGTAACGAGTTGCGTAACATACCCAGTTAAGTAAAGAGAGAAGTAACGTAACGAGAATTACGTAACGAGTAACTTAACGAATTACGTAACGAGTTACGTAACGAGTTACGTAACGAGTGACTTAACGACTTTCGTAACGCGTTACGTAATGACACGAGTTACTAACGAAATACGTAACGAATTGCGTAAGGTAACAACTTATGACAAAAGTTACGAGTTACGTAACGAGCTACGTAACGAGTTGCGTAACGTACCCAGTTAAGTAAAGAGTGAAGTAACGTAACGAGAATTACGTAACAAGTAACTTAACGAATTACGTAACGAGTTACGTAACGAGTGACTTAACGACTTTCGTAACGCGTTGCGTAATGACTAACGTATCGAATTACATAAAGAATAACGTAACGAGTTGCTTAACGTAACCAGTTAAGTAAAGAGTGAAGTAACGTAACGAGTTAAGTAACAACGAATTACGTAACGGGTTACGTTACGAGTTGCGTAACGGGTTACGTTACGAGTTGCGTAACGGGTTACGTTACGAGTTGCGTAACGTAACTACTAACGAATTACGTATCGAGTTACGTAACGAGTTGCTTAACGTAACCAGTTAAGTAAAGAGTGAAGTAACGTAGCGAGTTACGTAACAACGAATTACGACTAAAGTAACGAATTACGTAACGAATTACGTAACGAATTGCGTAATGAGTGACTTAACGACTGTCGTAACGCGTTACGTAATGACACGAGTTACTAACGAAATACGTAACGAATTGCGTAAGGTAACAACTTATGACAAAATTTACGAATTATGTAACGATTTACGTACGAGTTGCGTAACGTAACTACTAACGTATAACGTAACGAATTACGTAACGAGTTACGTAAAGAGTGTATCGAATTACGCAACGAATAACGACACGAGTTACTAACGAATTACATAACAAATTACGCAACATAATAACTTATGACGAAAGTAACGGGTTACGTAACGAGTTGCGTAACGTAATAACTAACGAATAACGTAACGAATTACGTAACGAGTTACGTAACGAGTGACTTAACGACTATCGTAACGCGTTACGTAATGACACGAGTTACTAACGAAATACGTAACGAATTGCGTAAGGTAACAACTTATGACAAAAGTTACAAGTTACGTAACGAGTTGCGTAACGTAACCAGTTAAGTAAAGAGTGAAGTAACGTAACGAGAACTAAGTAACGAGTAACTTTACGAATTACGTAACGAGTTACGTAACGAGTGAATTAACGACTTTCGTAAGGCGTTACGTAATGACTAATGTATCGAATTACGTAAAGAATAACTTAACGAGTTGCTTAACGTAACCAGCTAAGTAAAGAGCGAAGTAACGTAGCGAGTTACGTAACAACGAATTACGTAACGGGTTACGTTACGAGTTGCGTAACGTAACTACTAACGAATTACGTAACGAGTTGCGTAACGAGTTGCTTAACGTAAGCAGTTGAGTAAATAGTGAAGTAACGTAACGAGTTACGTAACAACGAATTACGTAACGGGTTACGTTACGAGTTGCGTAACGTAACTACTAACGAATTACGTAACGAGTTACGTAACGAGTTGCTTAACGTAACCAGATAAGTAAAGAGTGAAGTAACGTAACGAGTTACGTAACAACGAATTACGTAACGGGTTACGTTACGAGTTGCGTAACGGGTCACGTTACGAGTTGCGTGACGTAACTACTAACGAATTACGTATCGAGTTACGTAACGAGTTGCTTAACGAGTGACTTAACGACTATCGTAACGCGTTACGTAATGACACGAGTTACTAACGAAATACGTAACGAATTCCGCAAGGAAACAACTTAAGACAAAAGTTACGAATTACGTAACGAAATACGTAACGAGTTGCGTCACATACCCAGTTAAGTAAAGAGTGAAGTAACGTAACGAGAATTACGTAACGAGTTACGTAACGAGTTACGTAACGAGTTACGTAACGAGTGACTTAACGACTTTCGTAACGCGTTACGTAATGACACGAGTTACTAACGAAATACGTAACGAATTGTGTAAGGTAACAACTTATGACAAAAGTTACGAGTTACGTAACGAGCTACGTAACGAGTTGCGTAACGTACCCAGTTAAGTAAAGAGTAAAGTAACGTAACGAGAATTACGTAACGAGTAACTTAACGAATTACGTAACGAGTTACGTAACGAGTGACTTAACGACTTTCGTAACGCGTTACGTAATGACTAACTTATCGAATTACATAAAGAATAACGTAACGAGTTGCTTAACGTAACCAGTTAAGTAAAGAGCGAAGTAACGTAACGAGTTACGTAACAACGAATTACGTAACGGGTTACGTTACGAGTTGCTTAACGGGTCACGTTACGAGTTGCGTAACGTAACTACTAACGAATTACGTATCGAGTTACGTAACGAGTTGCTTAACGAGTTACGTAACGAGTGACTTAACGACTTTCGTAACGCATTACGTAATGACACGAGTTACTAACGAAATACGTAACAAATTGCGTAAGGTAACAACTTATGACAAAAGTTACGAGTTACGTAACGAGCTACGTAACGAGTTGCGTAACAACGAATTACGTAACGTAACTACTAACGAATTACGTAACGAGTTACGTAACGAGTTGCTTAACGTAACCAGTTAAGTAAAGAGTGAAGTAACGTAACGAGTTACGTAACAACGTAAGTAACGACTAAAAACGAATTACGTAACGGGTTACGTAACGCGTTGCGAAACGAGACTACTAACGAATTACGTAACGAATTACGTAACGAATTACGTAACGAATTGCGTAATGACTAACGTATCGAATTACGTAATAGAATAACGTAACGAGTTGCTTAACGTAACCAGTTAAGTAAAAAGTGAAGTAACGTAACGAGTAACGTAAAACAAACGTACCAAATTACGTAAGAAAATTACGTAACGACTAACGTAACGAATTACATAACGGGTTATACGAGTTACGTAACGACTTACGTAACGTAACGAGTTACGTAAAGAGTTACGTAACGATTGACTTAACGACTATCGTAATGACACGAGTTACTAACGAAATACGTAACAAATTACGTAAGAAATTACGTAACCACTATCGTAACGAATAACGTAACGGGTTACGTAACGAGTTGCGTAACGTAACTACTAACGAATAACATAACGAATTACGTAACGAGTTACGTAACGAGTGACTTAACGACTTTGATAACGCGTTACGTAATGACTAACGTATCGAATTACGTAAAGAATAACGTAACGAGTTGCTTAATGTAACCAGTTAAGTAAAGAGTGAAGTAACGTAACGAGTAACGTAAAAACGAACGTAACAAATTACGTAAGGAATTACGTAACGACTAACGTAACGAATTACGTAACGGGTTACGTAACGAGTTGCGTAACGTAACCACTAACGAATAATGTAACGAATTACGTAACGAGTTACGTAACGACTATCGTTACCGTAACGTAATGACACGAGTTACTAACGAAATACGTAACAAATTACGTAAGAAATTACGTAACGACTATCGTAACGAATAACGTAACGGGTTACGAAACGAGTTGCGTAACGTAACTACACGAATAACATAACGTAACTTGTTACGTAACGAGTACGTAACGAGTAACGTTCTACGTAACACGTTACTTTACGTAACGCATTACAACGAGTTGACTAACGTAACGAATTACGTAAAGAATAACGTAACGAGTTGCTTAACGTAACCAGTTAAGTAAAGAGTAGAAGATAACGTAACGAATAACGTAACAAACGAACGTAACAAATTACGTAAGGAATTACGTAACGACTTAACGTAACGAATTACGTAACGGGTTACGTAACGCTAAGTAACGTATACGTAACGAATTACGTAACAACGTAAGTTACAGTAACGAGTTACGTAATGACGTAACGAGTTTAAATAACTACTATCGAATTACGCGTAACGAAATAACGTAACGAAGTTCTTATACGTAACAAGTTAAGTAAAAGAAATAAGTAACATTTTACGTAACACGTTACGTAAGAATTTAACGTAACCAATAGCATAACGAACGTAACAAATTACGTAACGAAATACGTAACGACAATCTAACAATTACGTAACGAGTTGCGTAACGAGTTACGTAACGGTTACAACTAACAAACGTAACGAATTAGTAACGAATTACGTAACGAGTTACGTAACGAGTAACAGTGAAGTAACGTAAATTACGTAACAACGAACGTAACAAATTACGTAAGGAATTACGTAACGACTATCGTAACGAATTACGTAACGGGTTACGTAACGAGTTGCGTAATAACGTAACAACTATAACGAATAACGTAACGAGTTACGTAACGAGTGACTTAACGACTTTCGTAACGCGTTACGTAATGACTAACGTATCGAATTACGTAAAGAATAACGTAACGAGTTGCTTAACGTAACCAGTTAAGTAAAGAGTGAAGTAACGTAACGAAATACGTAACAACGAACGTAACAAATTACGTAAGAAATTACGTAACGACTAACTTAACGAATTACGTAACGGGTTACGTAACGAGTTGCGTAACGTAACGTAACTACTAACGAATAACGTAACGAATTACGTAACGAGTTACGTAACGACTATCGTTACGCGTAACGTAATGACACGAGTTACTAACGAAATACGTAACAAATTACGTAAGAAATTACGTAACGACTATCGTAACGAATTACGTAACGGGTTACGTAACGCGGTGCGTAACGTAACTACTAACGAATAACATAACGAATTACGTAACGAGTTACGTAACGAGTGACTTAACGACTTTCGTAACGCGTTACGTAATGACAACGTACATAACGAAATACGTAACGTAAAGATACGTAACGAGTTGCTTAACGTAACCAGTTAAGTAAAGAGTGAAGTAACGTAACGAGTTACGTAACGAACGTTACAAATTACGTAAGGAATTACGTAACGACTAACGTAACGAATTACGTAACGGAGTTACGTAACGTAACGAACTACGTAACGAATTACGTAACGAGTTACGTAAAGAGTGACTTAACGACTTTCGTAACGCGTTACGTAATGACTAACGTATCGAATTACGTAAAGAATAACGTAACGAGTTGCGTAACATAACCAGTTAAGTAAAGAGTAAAGTGACGTAACGA
This sequence comes from Drosophila repletoides, assembly GCA_018150835.1. NCBI lineage: Eukaryota > Metazoa > Arthropoda > Insecta > Diptera > Drosophilidae > Drosophila > Drosophila repletoides. The sequence continues at coordinate 11,449 of JAECWQ010000190.1, read as the reverse complement.
GTTACGTAACAACAAACGTAACAAAATACGTAAGAAATTACGTAACGACTATCGTAACGAATTACGTAACGGGTTACGTAACGAGTTGCGTAACGTAACTACTAACGAATAACGTAACGAATTACGTAACGAGTTACGTAACGATTGACTTAACGACTATCGTAATGACACGAGTTACTAACGAAATACGTAAAAATTACGTAAGAAATTACGTAACGACTATCGTAACGCATAACGTAACGGGTTACGTAACGAGTTGCGTAACGTAACTACTAACGAATAACATAACGAATTACGTAACGATGTAACGTAACGACTTTCGTAACGCGTTACGTAATGACTAACGTATCGAATTACGTAAAGAATAACGTAACGAGTTGCTTAACGTAACCAGTTAAAAAGAGTGAAAGAACGAATACGTAACAACGTAACAAGTAACGTAACGAAATTATAACGAATAACGAACGTAACGAATTACGTAACGGATAATTACGTAACGACTAACTAACGAATAACGTAACGAATTACGTAACGAGTTACGTAACGTAACTATCGTTACGCGTAACGTAATGACACGAGTTACTAACGAAATACGTAACAAATTACGTAAGAAATTACGTAACGACTATCGTAACGAATTACGTAACGGGTTACGTAACGAGTTGCGTAACGTAACTAACGAATAACATAACGAATTACGTAACGAGTTACGTAACGAGTTACTAACGACTTTCGTAACGCGTTACGTAATGACTAACGTATCGAATTACGTAAAGAATTACGTAACGAGAACGAAAGTTACGTAACGAGTGACGTAACGAAATTACGTAACGAACAACGTAACGATAACGTAACGAATTACGTAACGGGTTACGTAACGAGTTACGTAACGTAACTACTAACGTAACGTAAACGAGTTCACGTAACGAATTACGTAACGAGTGACGTAACGACTATCGTAACGCATTACGTAATGACACGAGTTACGTAACGAAATACGTAACAATTAACGTAAGAAATTACGTAACCAATTACGTAACGAATAACGTAACGGCGTTACGTAACGAGTTGCGTAACGTAACTACTAACGAATAACGTAACGAATTACGTAACGAGTTACGTAACGACGTAACGACTTTCGTAACGCGTTACAGTAATGACTAACGTATCGAATTACGTAAAGAATTACGTAACGAGTTGCGTTAACGTAACCAGTTAAGTAAAGAGTTGAAGTAACGTAACGAATTACATAACAACGAATACGTAACAACTACTAACGAATTACGTAACGACTTACGTAACGAGTTACGTAACGACTAACTTACGAATTACGTAACGAATAACGTAACGAGTTACGTAACCAGTTACGTAAAGAGTTACGTAACGTAGTAACGGTAACGTAACGAACGTAACGAATTACGTAACAACGAATGTAACAAATTACGTAACGAATTACGTAACGAATTACGTAACGAACGTACGTAACGACTAACGTAACGAGTTACGTAACGTACGTAACGAATTACGTAACGAATTACGTAACGAATAACGTAACGAGTTGCGTAACGTAACCAGTTAATAAAACAGTTACGTAACGAAATACGTAACGAATTAACAAATTACGTAACTACGTAACGACTAACGTAACGAATTACGTAACGGGTTACGTAACGAGTTGCGTAACGATTATCTAACGCATAACGTAACGAAACGAGTTACGTAACGAGTTACGTAACGATGTTATAACGACTAACGTAACAAGTTACGTAACGAAATACGTAACAAATTACGTAAGAAATTACGTAACGACTATCGTAACGAATAACGTAACGGGTTACGTAACGAGTTGCGTAACGTAACTACTAACGAATTACATAACGAATTACGTAACGTAACGTAACGAGTTACGTAACGAGTGACTTACGTAACGAGTTACGTAACGCGTTACGTAATAACTAAACGTATCGAATTACGTAAAGAATAACGTAACGAGTTGCTTAACGTAACCAGTTAAGTAAAGAGTGAGTAACGTAACGAGTTGCGTAACAAGTAACAAATTACGTAAGAAGTAACGACGTAACGAATTACGTAACGGGTTACGTAACGAGTGACGTAACGACTATCGTAACGACACGAGTTACTAACGTAACTAACTTACGTAACGAATTACGTAACGAAATTACGTAACGAGTTACGTAACGTAACGAGTTAAGTAACGGTTACGTAACGAGTTGCGCAAATAACGTAACGACTATACGTAAAAACGAACGTAACGAATTACGTAACGAGTTGCGTAACGTAACGATAACGGTTACGTAATGACTAACGTATCGAATTACGTAAAGAATAACGTAACGAGTTGCTTAACGTAACCAGTTAAGTAAAGAGTGTAAAGTAACGTAACGAAATACGTAACAAACGAACGTAACAAATTACGTAAGAAATTACGTAACGACAAACTTAACGAATTACGTAACGGGTTACGTAACGAGTTGCGTAACGTAACCACTAACGAATAACGTAACGAATTACGTAACGAGTTACGTAACGACTATCGTTAACGCGTAACGACACGAAATACTAACGAAATACGTAACAAATTACGTAAGAAATTACGTAACGACTATCAACGAATAACGTAAGGGTTACGTAACGAGTTGCGTAACGTAAATACTAACGAATAACATAACGAATTACGTAACGAGTTACGTAACGAACAACGACTTTCGTAACGCGTTACGTAATGACTAACGTATCGAATTACGTAAAGAATAACGTAACGAGTTTAGAACCAGTAATTACGTAAGAATAACGTAACGAATTAACGTAACGAGTTACGTAACGAGTTACGTAACGTAACTTACTAACGAATAACATAACGAATTACGTAACGAGTTACGTAACGAGTGACTTAACGACTTTCGTAACGCGTTACGTAATGACTAACGTATCGAATTACGTAAAGAATAACGTAACGAGTTGCTTAACGTAACCAGTTAAGTAAAGAGTGAAGTAACGTAACGAGTAACGTAAAAACGAACGTAACAAATTACGCAAGGAATTACGTAACGACTAACTTAACGAATTACGTAATTAACAACGTAACGAGTTACGTAACAAAATAACGTAACGAGTTGCTAACGTAACCAGTAACGAATAAGTAGAGTACGAAGTAACGTAACGAAATTACGTAACGAACGTAACGAATTACGTAAGGAATTACGTAACGAGTTACGTAACGAGTGACTTAACGACTTTCGTAACGCGTTACGTAATGACTAACGTATCGAATTACGTAAAGAATAACGTAACGAGTTGCTTAACGTAACCAGTTAATAACGAGTTACGTAACGAATAACGTAAAGAATAACGTAACGAATTCGTAACAAACTTAACGTAACGAATTACGTAACGAGTTGCGTAACGTAACGTAACGAATTACGTAACGAATTACGTAACGAGTTACTAACGATTACGTAACGACTTTCGTAACGCGTTACGTAACGACTAACGTAACGAATTACGTAAAGAATAACGTAACGAGTTGCTTAACGTAACCAGTTAAGTAAAGAGTGAATAACGTAACGAATTACGTAACGAGTTACGTAACGACTACGATACGTAACGTAACGAGTTAAACGAAATACGTAACGAATTACGTAAGAAATTACGTAACGACTATCGTAACGAATAACGTAACGGGTTACGTAACGAGTTGCGTAACGTAACTACTAACGAATAACATAACGAATTACGTAACGAGTTACGTAACGAGTGACTTAACGACTTTCGTAACGCGTTACGTAATGACTAACGTATCGAATTACGTAAAGAATAACGTAACGAGTTGCTTAATGTAACCAGTTAAGTAAAGAGTGAAGTAACGTAACGAAATACGTAACAACGAACGTAACAAATTACGTAAGAAATTACGTAACGACTAACTTAACGAATTACGTAACGGGTTACGTAACGAGTTGCGTAACGTAACCACTAACGAATAATGTAACGAATTACGTAACGAGTTACGTAACGACTATCGTTACGCGTAACGTAATGACACGAGTTACTAACGAAATACGTAACAAATTACGTAAGAAATTACGTAACGACTATCGTAACGAATAACGTAACGGGTTACGAAACGAGTTGCGTAACGTAACTACTAACGAATAACATAACGAATTACGTAACGAGTTACGTAACGAGTGACTTAACGACTTTCGTAACGCGTTACGTAATGACTAACGTATCGAATTACGTAAAGAATAACGTAACGAGTTGCTTAACATAACCAGTTAAGTAAAGAGTGAAGTAACGTAACGAGTTACGTAACAACGAACGTACCAAATTACGTAAGAAATTACGTAACGACTAACTTAACGAATTACGTAACGGGTTACGTAACGAGTTGCGTAACGTAACCACTAACGAATAATGTAACGAATTACGTAACGAGTTACGTAACGACTATCGTTACGCGTAACGTAATGACACGAGTTACTAACGAAATACGTAACAAATTACGTAAGAAATTACGTAACGACTATCGTAACGAATAACGTAACGGGTTACGAAACGAGTTGCGTAACGTAACTACTAACGAATAACATAACGAATTACGTAACGAGTTACGTAACGAGTGACCTAACGACTTTCGTAACGCGTTACGTAATGACTAACGTATCAAATTACGTAAAGAATAACGTAACGAGTTGCTTAACGTAACCAGTTAAGTAAAGAGTGAAGTAACGTAACGAGTTACGTAACAACGAACGTAACAATTACGTAAGGAATTACGTAACGACTAACTTAACGAATACACGTAACGGGTTACGTAACGAGTTGCGTAACGTAACTACTAACGAATAACGTAACGAATTACGTAACGAGTTACGTAACGACTTTCGTAACGCGTTACGTAATGACTAACGTATCATTAAAGAATAACGTAACGAATAACAAAATATAACAAATTACGTAACGAATTACGTAACGAGTTACGTAACGAGTGAAGTAACGCAACGTTCGTAACGAATTACGTAACAAATAACTAACGAATTACGTAACAAATTACGTAAGAAATTACGTAACGACTATACGTAACGAATAACGTAACGAGTGTTACGTAACGAGTTACGTAACGTAACTAACGAATTAACGAATTACGTAACGAATTACGTAACGAGTTGACTTAACGACTTTCGTAACGCGTTACGTAATGACTAACGTAATCGAATTACGTAAAGAATAACGTAACGAGTTGCTTAACGTAACCAGTTAATGTAAAGAGTGAAGTAACGTAACGAGTAACGTAACAACGAAACGTAACAAATTACGTAAGGAATTACGTAACGACTAACGTAACGAATTACGTAACGGGTTACGTAACGAAAAACGAGTTACGTAACGTAACGTAACTACTAACGAATAACGTAACGAATTACGTAACGAGTTACGTAACGAGTGACTTAACGACTTTCGTAACGCGTTACGTAATGACTAACGTAACGAATTACGTAAAGAATAACGTAACGAATTACGTAACCAGTTACGTAAAGAGTAATAACGTAACGACTTAACGTAACGAATTACGTAACGAGTTACGTAACGAGTTGCGTAACGTAACGAAACGTAACAAATTACGTAACGAATTACGTAACGATAACGTAACGAATAACGTAACGGGTTACGTAACGAGTTACGTAACGTAACTAACTAACGAATAACGTAACGAATAACGTAACGAGTTGCTTTACGTAACCAGTTAAGTAAAGAGTGAAGTAACGTAACGAGTTACGTAACAACGAACGTAACAAATTACGTAAGAAATTACGTAACGACTATCTTAACGAATAACGTAACGGGTTACGTAACGAGTTGCGTAACGTAACTACTAACGAATAACGTAACGAATTACGTAACGAATTACGTAACGAGTGACTAACGACTAACGCGTTACGTAATGACACGAGTTACTAACGAAATACGTAACAAATTACGTAAGAAATTACGTAACGACTATCGTAACGAATAACGTAACGGGTTACGTAACGAGTTGCGTAACGTAACTAACGAAACTAACGAATTACGTAACGAGTTACGTTAAGAGTGACTTAATGACTTTCGTAACGCGTTACGTAATGACTAACGTATCGAATTACGTAAAGAATAACGTAACGAGTTGCTTAATGTAACCAGTTAAGTAAAGAGTGAAGTAACGTAACGAGTTACGTTAAACGTAACAGAAATTACGTAACAACGAACGTAACAAATTACGTAACGAAATTACGTAACATAATAACGAAATTACGTAAGAGTAGTAACGAGTTGCAACGTAACATTAGTAAATTACGTAACGACTTACGTTAACGAATTACGTAACGGGTTACGTAACGAGTTGCGTAACGTAACTACTAACAAATAACGTAACGAATTACGTAACGAGTTACGTAACGATGACTTAACGTAACGAATTACGTAACGAGTTACGTAACGACTACGTAACGACTAACGTTAACGTAACGACACGAGTTACGTAACGAAATACGTAACGAATTACGTAACGAATTACGTAACGATTAACGACTTTCGTAACGAATTACGTAACGATAAAGAATAACGTAACGAGTTGTTTAACGTAACCAGTTAAGTAAAGAGTGAAGTAACGTAACGAGTAACGTAAAAACGAACGTAACAAATTACGCAAGGAATTACGTAACGACTAACGTAACGAATTACGTGACGGGTTACGAGTTACGTAATGTAACTACTAACGTGTAACGTAACGAGTTACGTAAAGAGTGACTTAACGACTTTCGTAACGCGTTACGTAATGACTAACGTATCGAATTACGTAAAGAATAACGTAACGAGTTGCTTAATGTAACCAGTTAAGTAAAGAGTGAAGTAACGTAACGAAATACGTAACAACGAACGTAACAAATTACGTAAGAAATTACGTAACGACTAACTTAACGAATTACGTAACGGGTTACGTAACGAGTTGCGTAACGTAACCACTAACGAATAATGTAACGAATTACGTAACGAGTTACGTAACGACTGACTTAACGCGTAACGTAATGACACGAGTTACTAACGAAATACGTAACAAATTACGTAAGAAATTACGTAACGACTATCGTAACGAATAACGTAACGGGTTACGTAACGAGTTGCGTAACGTAACTACTAACGAATAACATAACGAATTACGTAACGAGTTACGTAACGAGTGACTTAACGACTTTCGTAACGCGTTACGTAATGACTAACGTATCGAATTACGTAAAGAATAACGTAACGAGTTGCTTAATGTAACCAGTTAAGTAAAGAGTGAAGTAACGTAACGAAATACGTAACAACGAACGTAACAAATTACGTAAGAAATTACGTAACGACAAACTTAACGAATTACGTAACGGGTTACGTAACGAGTTGCGTAACGTAACCACTAACGAATAATGTAACGAATTACGTAACGAGTTACGTAACGACTATCGTTACGCGTAACGTAATGACACGAGTTACTAACGAAATACGTAACAAATTACGTAAGAAATTACGTAACGACTATCGTAACGAATAACGTAACGGGTTACGTAACGAGTTGCGTAACGTAACTACTAACGAATTACATAACGAATTACGTAACGAGTTACGTAACGAGTGACTTAACGACTTTCGTAACGCGTTACGTAATGACTAACGTATCGAATTACGTAAAGAATAACGTAACGAGTTGCTTAATGTAACCAGTTAAGTAAAGAGTGAAGTAACGTAACGAAATACGTAACAACGAACGTAACAAATTACGTAAGGAATTACGTAACGACTACCGTAACGAATTACGTAACGGGTTACGTAACGAGTTGCGTAACGTAACTACTAACGAATAACGTAACGAATTACGTAACGAGTTACGTAACGAGTGACTTAACGACTTTCGTAACGCGTTACGTAATGACTAACGTATCGAATTACGTAAAGAATAACGTAACGAGTTGCTTAATGACTAACGTATTTACGAATTACGTAAAGAATAACGTAACGAGTTGCTTAACGTAACCAGTTAAGTAAAAAGTGAAGTAACGTAACGAGTTACGTAACAACGAACGTAACAAATTACGTAAGAAATTACGTAACGACTAACTTAACGAATTACGTAACGGGTTACGTAACGAGTTGCGTAACGTAACTACTAACGAATAACGTAACGAATTACGTAACGAGTTACGTAACGACTATCGTAACGCCTAACGTAATGACACGAGTTACTAACGAAATACGTAACAAATTACGTAAGAAATTACGTAACGACTATCGTAACGAATAACGTAACGGGTTACGAAACGAGTTGCGTAACGTAACTACTAACGAATAACATAACGAATTACGTAACGAGTTACGTAACGAGTGACTTAACGACTTTCGTAACGCGTTACGTAATGACTAACGTATCGAATTACGTAAAGAATAACGTAACGAGTTGCTTAATGTAACCAGTTAAGTAAAGAGTGAAGTAACGTAACAAAATACGTAACAACGAACGTAACAAATTACGTAACGAATTACGTAACGAAAATTACGTAACGGTAACCTAACGAGTGACTAACGACGTTACGTAACGAGTTACGTAACGACGAACGTAACAAATTACGTAAGAAATTACGTAACGACTATCGTAACGAATTACGTAACGGGTTACGTAACGAGTAGCGTAACGTAACTAATACGTAACGAATTACGTAACGAGTTACGTAACGAGTGACCTAACGACTTTCGTAACGCGTTACGTAATGACTAACGTATCGAATTACGTAAAGAATAACGTAACGAGTTGCTTTACGTAACCAGTTAAGTAAAGAGTGAAGTAACGTAACGAGTTGCTTAACGTAACCAGTTAAGTAAAGAGTGAAGTAACGTAACGAGTTACGTAACAACGAACGTAACAAATTACGTAAGGAATTACGTAACGACTAACTTAACGAATTACGTAACGGGTTACGTAACGAGTTGCGTAACGTAACCACTAACGAATAACGTAACGAATTACGTAACGAGTTACGTAACGACTATCGTTAACGACTAACGTAATGACACGAGTTACTAACGAAATACGTAACAAATTACGTAAGAAATTACGTAACGACTATCGTAACGAATAACGTAACGGGTTACGAAACGAGTTGCGTAACGTAACTACTAACGAATAACATAACGAATTACGTAACGAGTTACGTAACGAGTGACCTAACGACTTTCGTAACGCGTTACGTAATGACTAACGTATCGAATTACGTAAAGAATAACGTAACGAGTTGCTTTACGTAACCAGTTAAGTAAAGAGTGAAGTAACGTAACGAGTTACGTAACAACGAACGTAACAAATTACGTAAGGAATTACGTAACGACTATCGTAACGAATTACGTAACGGGTTACGTAACGCGGTGCGTAACGTAACTCTAACGAATAACGTAACGAGTTACGTTAAGAGTGACTTAATGACTTTCGTAACGCGTTACGTAATGACTAACGTATCGAATTACGTAAAGAATAACGTAACGAGTTGCTTTACGTAACCAGTTAAGTAAAGAGTGAAGTAACGTAACGAGTTGCTTTACGTAACCAGTTAAGTAAAGAGTGAAGTAACGTAACGAAATACGTAACAACGAACGTAACAAATTACGTAAGAAATTACGTAACGACTATCTTAACGAATAACGTAACGGGTTACGTAACGAGTTGCGTAACGTAACTACTAACAAATAACGTAACGAATTACGTAACGAGTTACGTAACGATTGACTTAACGACTATCGTAATGACACGAGTTACTAACGAAATACGTAACAAATTACGTAAGAAATTACGTAACGACTATCGTAACGAATAACGTAACGGGTTACGTAACGAGTTGCGTAACGTAACTACTAACGAATTACATAACGAATTCCGTAACGAGTGACTTAACGACTTTCGTAACGCGTTACGTAATGACTAACGTATCGAATTACGTAAAGAATAACGTAACGAGTTGCTTAATGTAACCAGTTAAGTAAAGAGTGAAGTAACGTAACGAAATACGTAACAACGAACGTAACAAATTACGTAAGGAATTACGTAACGAGTAACTTATTACGTATTACAACGAATTACGACTAAAGTAACGAATTACGTAACGGGTTACGTAACGAGTTGCGTAACGAGTGACTTAACGACTGTCGTAACGCGTTACGGTATGACTAACGTATCGAATTACATGAAGAATAACGTAACGAGTTGCTTAACGTAACCAGTTAAGTAAAGAGTGAAGTAACGTAACGAGTTGCTTTACGTAACCAGTTAAGTAAAGAGTGAAGTAACGTAACGAGTTGCTTTACGTAACCAGTTAAGTAAAGAGTGAAGTAACGTAACGAGTTACGTAACAACGAACGAAACAATTAAGTAAGGAATTACGTAACGACTAACAACGAATTACGTAACGGGTTACGTAACGAGTTGCGTAACGTAACCACTAACGAATAACGTAACGAATTACGTAACGGGTTACGTAACGAGTTGCGTAACGTAACCACTAACGAATTACATAACGAATTACGTAACGAGTTACGTAACGAGTGACTTAACGACTTTCGTAACGCGTTACGGTATGACTAACGTATCGAATTACATAAAGAATAACGTAACGAGTTGCTTAATGTAACCAGTTAAGTAAAGAGTGAAGTAACGTAACGAGTTGCTTTACGTAACCAGTTAAGTAAAGAGTGAAGTAACGTAACGAGTTACGTAACAACGAACGTAACAAATTACGTAACGAATACCGTAACGAATTACGAAACGAGTTACGTAATGAGTGACTTAACGACTATCGTAACGAGTTACGTAATGACTAACGTATCGAATTACGTAACGAATAACGAAACGACTTACTAACGAATCACGTAACGAATTGTGCAACGTAACGACTTATGACGAAAGTAACGAATTACGTCACGGGTTACGTAACGAGTTGCGTAACGAGACTACTCACGAATTAAGTAACGAGTTACGTAAAGAGTAACTTAACGACTTTCGTAACGCTTTACGTAATGACTAACGTATCGAATTACGTAACAAATAACGAAACGAGTTACTAACGAATTACGTAACGAATTGCGTAGCGTAACCAGTTAAGTAAAGAATAAAGTAACGCACCGAGTTACGTAACGACTAACGTAACAAATTACGTAAGGAATTACGTAACGAATACCGTAACGAATTACGTAACGAGTGACTTAACGACTATCGTAACGCTTTACGTAATGACAAACGTACCGAATTATGTAACGAATTGTGAAACGAGTTACTAACGAATCACGTAACGAATTGTGCAACGTAACGACTTATGACGAAAGTAACGAATTACGTAACGAGTTACGTAACGAGTTGCTTAACGTAACCAGT